>VYYJ01000733.1:0-46134 GCA_021029165.1 Cyphoderus albinus | reverse complement strand
CCAACAAAGCTAAAAAAGCTTTGATTGTTCAATAAATAATATTTTGTAAGATAATGGTTAAGAGTTACTGCTCTTTTACAGAATGATTAAAAGTTCAAATAAAAATTATGTACCTTTCAATTAAATTGGTATGTACGTTTCGAATTTTAGTAGAAAAAGTCTAATAATGCACTTTTTTAGTTACATCATTATGTGTTTTTCCATTTTTCATCTGGTCAGTTAAATGGATCCCATTCTCAAAGTATTCACAAATTGAATGTGTCAAAGAGCTGCCTCCAAATCTTAATATTGGGACGTATCAAGGTTATTGTATTTTCATTTAGCAGTATAACAACAAATATTGAATAGCTAGTGTGCAGCATCTTCGTTTCTCAATTTCGTATATAATATCAT
The DNA here is from genome assembly GCA_021029165.1 of Cyphoderus albinus. NCBI lineage: Eukaryota > Metazoa > Arthropoda > Collembola > Entomobryomorpha > Paronellidae > Cyphoderus > Cyphoderus albinus. The sequence goes on along the minus strand of VYYJ01000733.1, from coordinate 45,741 downwards.
AAAATGTTCTCACAGGTGACATTTCAAATAGTATTCACGACACAAAGTTGCGCAGAATTGCGTTATGTCGTAAAAGTTTGATTTCATGCTGAATTACTCACAACAGTATTTTTGAATGCAAAAGGTGCAAAGTATTTAATTATTTTATCTACTTTTTCTTTACATCTTCAATACAACTATTTTATTCATAGGATAACTTTTATGAACCAACAAGGATTGATTGCTTTCTCAAAACTATTATGTGTAGAAAATATGTAACGTCTGTTATAAATAAGAGTTAATATTATATGTCCCAATGAGCTTTGAGTTTGTATTATCTTACAATAAATAATAGAAAATAACGTAAGTGCAAAGTGAATAAGGTAAAGTAATGAAAGTGTGATCAAATGCAAAGGGATTGTATAAAAATTATCGTCAATAAACTTGTACACATGTAACATGTCTGAACTATTACTTGGCATTTACTTTTACATAATATTTGAATGATCACATGCGTAAATTTTGTTGTGCCAGGTAAAACTAAGTTAGAGAAGTTAATCCGTGCATATATCATCTGACATTGGCATCCTAGTAGATGTTCTTGAAGAATAGTACATAACAACAGAGGAAAAAGTAACGGAAAGAAACTTTTTTCATTTTCATAGAAGAAACAATTCGCAGAAACTTTTCCTTCCCTTCAATTTTCTAGCCGAAATATGATAGAATAATGGAAAGAGAAAGATGTCAACCTATTTGTATGCGAAATATGGGAAAGTTAGAGAAGAAAATATCCAGTAGTTTTGGAATATAGCTTTATTATTCGCTGCTTAAAAATTCAAGAATGTAGGGAAGACGAAAAACGGCCACATTATCTTTTAAGATAGCATAAAAGATGAAGGAAAGGAGGGAAAGTGACAACAAACATTTTTTTCTCGACTGAGAAAGTTTAACAAGGATTTGGCGGACTGGAAAAAACTAGTTTTATACACAACGCTGTTCTCGTTCGCTATTTTGTAGGCTGATACAGTCCACTCTTTTGTCATTTTTTATTCTTTGCTTCTTCAAACTTGCGATTTGCTTTCTTTCTCCCTTTCGCGTCTCTTGTGAAGCAGAATGCGACCACTTCACACGTAGGCATCTCTTTTCCGCCTTTCAAAAAGTGGTCCACTTGCAACCAAAAGTACGAAGGTAAAAGCAGGCACCATTACGTAAGCATGCATGGTCGGCGGTATTTCCACAAAAATGTTTCTCCATCTGTGTCGTTGCACATTACACAATGCTCATGCCACTGAATTAAAGTGTTTGTGCGTGTACGTTTCTTTGTGTGGTAAGTGTGGAAAAGAGAATTGATAATCTTGACTTCCTCTGAAATTGCATAAAGATTGGCGAAGAGGAAGAGAGGGAGAGAAAAGTATCATCGTCAAGTCGTCTTCACGTGTGTCAGTGTGCTTGTAGTGCACTATTGTTAGCTAATGCTCGATATGTATCCCTGTCACAAAATGGTAACAATATTGCTTTTATATAATGTGCTCTTTCCACTGAGAGCCTATTTGAAATATTGAGCCTAAACCCATAACGAATGCACCGACGTTTGTTGGAAATTGTGAACCGTTGTTATTGAGGCGTCTTCTCATTGAGCCCATTGAAAAGGAATGCATGTCTTGCTTGCCAATTCGAGGAAGTGCTTGTCTTCAACTCATTCTAAATAAAAGAACGACTGTGTGGTAACATCCGGATACCCTGCTATATTAACTCCCAGCTAATATGTGCTCAGAAGCCAGTCTTGCTTTACCACAAACAATCCTACCCTAAACAGCGTCTTCTCTATGACATACTCTGAGTACATGTTTCTACAACATATTAAGTAGGAACATAGAGGGAAAACGTACCTTGATTTGTTTCATGTCAACGTGCAACGTTGATGGCCCAACACTCTCTCGCTTTCAGACATCCTAGTCTGCCGTCTACATCATCATTGTCGTCCTTTTTGTTACGAGAAAATGAGAGGCGAAAGCTGGTTTCGTTTGCCAGCGATGGGGTCCCAGTAGAAGGGAGCGAAAGAGAAAGCAAGCACATATTGTGGTCTTCCCCATTTTTACCACCCTTTGTTCAGTATGCATTCTCACGTTTTCACAGACACAACCGTACAGATAGAGTATTTTTCGCAGGTCTTCCTGCCTTCCTTCAATTTATTCGGCGGAATTGAACCGAAAATAACGTGGAATACATGATGCAATAAACTTGTGTGTTCATCGTTGTGTGTTACCCATTCATAGTCAGCAGGAATCACTCTCGTCGATGATTACAATGCATGGTTCGATGTGCTCTTCTGAAGTTTACGACGAGTATTAAACTTTCATTGCAGTCCTGATAAGTATTATTAGAAATACGATGCAATAATAATAATAATACTAGTTGTGTACACAGTCGGTGAAGCTTAGGAGAAAAATCAAATATTTCTATGATAATATTATGTTCGTAAGCATAGCCCAATTTAATTTTTCTTCTACTTACGCTTACCGTCAGCTAGATATATCTTGCAAGATATCTCATAGGTGATGCTACTCTGAAACCTGGAAAATAAATTGTGAAGCTACAATAAATTCCAAAAAATTAACAAACAAGCGCATTTATCTTTCTAAATTGGAGCTTTTGCGTTGATGCAATAGAACAGATTTATTTAATACAAAGAAATTTTCATTTCAACATTAAGGGCTTGCACTAATTTTGCATGCAGATGGGATGAATTTAAATTCGAAAGCCACCTTCCCGTTATTTATGGGCAACCAAACTGCCAAGAGAATAACAAATTAGTTTTGTAGGAACTCTGGGGAGTTTAAAACGAAGAATGGGTTCGGATATCTTCATGAAACGGGAGCTTTGTAGTTGAATCGTGGAAAGGGGATGCATGGTCACAAAAGTCCAGATTTATTTGCTTCGAATGTAGCCATATGATCCGTAGCTGATTCATAAATGCATGAGATATTGTCAAACAAGCAAGGAAAGTGAAAGATTCGGAGTCACTCAACCTTTTAGTGATATAGTGAGCTACGTACAAAGCTGCCTTTCTAGACGTTCCACTTCCTACAAAGGAAATGCACAATTACGACTGACTTAAGCTTAAATGTGATTTTGGACATCTGTTAAAGATAAAAATTGTAATCTCATTTTGCGTTCTTTAGTAGAAAAAATTAGAAATACACATCGCCGTGAGAGTTTTTGGAATTGAATTTATTGAACATTCAAGTCATTTGCAAAATATTCTGAAGTAACCTTAGTGAACTCATTTTATGGTTCATCTATCGCAGAACGTTTACATCAAGTTGGACTATTGGACTTCAATCCCCAACATTTAAAGCTATGACTACTTTTACTTTGCCATTTTATACGGTTTCACATTTTCCAACATTGAGTTCTATTATAAGGGAACAGCATAAGTTCACACTAATGATAGCCGACTTTAAATTTCATGTCACTGCATTTTAAGAATTGTGTATAGAATGAAAGAGCAGATGCGGGGAACGAAACGTGCAACAAAATAGTCCTTTGCAATAGATGGTGGCCGGTGATATGGGAGAATTTGTATAAGAAAGTTTACTTTATCTCTGCCCATTGAACTTTTCCATCTTATGCATGTGTAGTTTAATACCCTTCTTCTAATATTTATGAATGCTTCAGAGAAACGGGAGTGTCACTGACATGATTTGACAAGTCGTAGAATTGTGCGAGGAACATGGAAAAGTCACGTTGACTGCAGATAGCGAATTCTGCCTTAGTAGTGACGCTGTGCAATGGCTCTCAACAGAAATCCAACCATGGGCATAATGAGAATTTTCACTTTTCTTTGATGTTCTTAAGCCATTGCAGTCACAGCTTCAACTTGCTTGTGCATGTGGATGTTGTTAGCTTGGTGACGACCTGTGCCTCTAACCTTAATATGCAAAAAGGCTTGATTGGGCGAGTAAGCAACAATGGGATCCTTAAGCACGCTACTGAAACCGTGAGCATGGATTTTCTAAACAAGAATGCAGAAAATATTTCCGCTTTTTACACAAAACTTGAAAGAAAGTCTTTGAGAAGCAAGCTAGTAGTGTATTGAATTTTTCTGCTGAGTTTACATTGTTATTTTAGAAAATATATAGGCAATAGTAGGTACCTGTATGTTAGATAAAAGAGTATTATAGTGAATATTGACAATATTGAATGATACAGAGACTCCAACATCCATACTCCAAACTCTGTTTTATTTTATTATACTGATATTCAATTTTCAGGGCTGCGTTGCAAGAAATTCAACGGTTCTTTAAATTACATGATTTCAAACGCTGAAAGAGTTCATTGGAGGCTGAAGTTTTGAAATAAGCAGAAGTCGTACCGATTAAGAGTGCTTCCAATGAGGTTCAGAATATTTATTATTTAACGTCCTAACAATGACAAACACTTACATGTAAAAATATTATGTCAAACTTGGCACTGCTTTGATTATTTTTCTGAGTTTGATCTCTTTTGGAATCGTAATCAATGAAATGCGTCCTAAACGTGCTAAGTGTCTGGAAATAGCTAACGGTTTAACGGACTTTGATATTCTGGGTATGAAGTTGTTTTGTTTGTTTGTGCAGCAGAAAAATCACGGAAAGTTTTCAAAGAGTCTCATTAAAAGTGCTTGCATTCCAGCAGAACTCTTCTCATTGAGCCCGTAAACAAAAATTGGTTAATGGAGACACGGGGAAAGCTCGGGAGAGAGAGGTGCAAGGACACACGAGTCTATGATTTGTAGGAAAGAAATACGGCCTTAAAACTTATGTTCTTACAGGCTGCCAGACATCACGCACACTCCATAAATAAAGATACGTTTCACATCGCATCAGATAAGCATTTCAAAATTATGCTGCTGTATCGTAAAAAGTTGTATATATAACTTATGATTCGTTTAAGCAAAGGGACATGTGTTATCAAGGAAAAAAATTGTATGTTTTTTTATTCATTCAGTGGTTGTAGAACGCGAGTAGATTATCCAGATAAATATTTTTGTCAACGTAAGACGATCTAGGTCCATCTTAAGTTTCATCCCTCTTCAAAATACCAACTGGCCTGGGTTGAGTAAACACAACTTCGGCGTAACCTTTATTGTGGGCGTGAAATTATTTAGAGAAAACTGTTTTCTTGTTGAATCTAAATCCGTTTTCCTTGTCCCAAATTCGTGCCATTTTAGTTCCGGTTGAAGGCATTCCCTTTCCAGTTCAAGTTGCTTGCTCATGTATAATTCGTTTGTATATCTGATACGGTGATATATCTATTGTAGTGATCGTAGCTAGGCTGAGGTGAAAAGTTACTGTTAGAATTTAGTAAATTGAGCAAACATTGTTGCCAAATTAATTTTTATTCCGATATGGTATCAATATAACTTACGAATTATTCAGCTATAAAACGAACTATATGTACAAGGCAAAACTTTCTGCTGAATTACGAACAATATTAAAATTGGGTAAAATTGATTACAGAATTTTGTTCATGCGTTAGGTAGAATGAGTGGGTACTGAGGCATACGTCGTCTCAGTTGGGGCTATCAGGGAACGAGTCTCAGCCTAAAAATAGGTCCATTAATAGGCAGTCACCCTGAGTTTCTCTGCTCCGCTCTGATCACAGTTTCTACCTTGTTTCGAATAAGGTGAAAGCAGTGCCTCTCCGTATAAAAAGGAGAAAGCTGTGCACGTGCACCATCATCCACAAAGTAAGCAAGGAAGCTGTGTGTACTTTTGCTTCGTTCTTCCAGAGCAAGAGGCCTCTGCTTTTCGCTTTCTTAAAACATGACCAAAGGGTTTTTACTTGGAGCTGCAAATCTTCATCCAAAGGGATTCCCATCTTTAATCTTAATCAACTGTATTGCCTGTAGATGTAAGGCTAACATGGCTCGGTGTAAAACTTAACAGTTTGTGGAGGTTTGTGGAGGTATTTTTTCTTACTTTTCTCACATCATGATACATTTAACGATATTCTAAGTTATTATAAAGTTTATTAAAATGGTTCAAACATTATTAAATTGAACTAGACTTTTCCATTTCTCCACGTGTAAATTTTTGTGTCTAGACAAAATAAATTATCCATGTAGACTCCAGAATTTTAATAAAGTTGTATTAATTCAATGTACAAATATATAAGTATCAAATGTGTTTAATACTATGCATCAGTTACACATCCATAGTCGAACGGCAGTGACTGTAATTAACAGTCTTGCACAACAGCGATAAGTCGTTAAACTTCAGTCTTTGTCCGGCAATCAAAAGTGATTTAAAGTAAATCAACTATTCATAATATTCATTACTAGTGAAACTAACGGACGAGTGCGTTTTGTCAAATTATATTGCACACGCATGAAGGCGCCCAGAACCAACAGCCATTTTGTCCGTAGACAATGAATGGAGATGGTTGTACCACACTTGGCTGCCTGCGCCAACCTGATAAAGTTTCTATAATGAAATAAAAATAAACAATAGTTATACATTTTGCAGAACTTTGGTTAAATAGACACATGAACATAAGAAGTATCAGCATTGTCATCGTAGAAACTTTTACGACAGCACCAATATGTGTGCACTATAAACCATTTAGTTAGCTGGGACAGACATCTAGAAATCCTTGCATTGACTGGTTGGTTTCTGTATCTGGGGTATGATGCACTATTAAGAGGATTAGCAGAAGGAAGAAAGAAAAAAGAAAGGTGGAATGGGACAGGTACAAGGAATAGTTTTGTTCCTTTTCATCATGAATTTTAACACACCACTGCCACATTATACATAAAAGTGGAATAACATTTTTATCTCATTTCTTTTCTCATTTTCTTTCCAAGCCTTTCCCGGTTTCCCGAAGTCTGTCCAGAAATGATGCCAATAATACATGTAACCAACTACAGTGAATAAAAAAAGTTTTCAAAAGTTTTTTCTCTCGCACTTGCACTCAGAACCAGATACACACATATATCCTGTGAAGGAAGGCAATTCATCCAGGTTTAAATAAATATTTCACTTCTTCTGCGCTTACCTTTTACCTTTTCTCCGACTTTTAAATTTTAATATTATCTTTCGCGCAACGTTGGTGTGGCACTGGAGATTATTACTGTGCTACCCTGAAAAGAAAATGCAAAAAGTAACTTTTCTTTGTCTGACTAAATATTAACACAAACACTTCAAATTCGTTTCCTTACAACTGCCACTCTCCGACCTAATAATAGTCACAGCCAGAATACATTCACAAAATAGAAATCTTTTAGTTTATTTTAAGAAAGTGAGAGTGGGTGAGTTTAAAGTTGAATTTTTTGAAATACTTTCTCTCATAATGTAAATATGTAGTGCTCCTCGTTAGGCTCAAGACAAAAGTTATCACACTTCTCACAAAACTCTATCAAAACAGATTTGGATAAACAAGAGACTGGTAGTGAATCACGTCTCACTCTTTCAATTTGATAGGAGGTATTATTTCTTTTTCAGAAACTGGTGGATTCCGCACTCTGACACTCCTTTTGTGTTACTTGTTATTTTAGGGATGGCTGGGAAGAGACAGACTAAAATTCATCTTTGTCAACTTTCACCTATGTCACTTTAGCTTTAAGGTATTACTGGGGGCTAGTTTCTATTAATCTGCTACCGTATTCATATTGCGCTGTAAAACATTAGAGAGCAGTTCATTCTCAGCTCACTGTCAATCCGTTCTAACTTCGAAAATACTTTTCATTTCTTCCAAAGTCGACAATAATACTAACGTGCATAAGATGGGTCTAGTGAAAATCCATTTGGCAGAATGACCCTCCAGTGGTGTGATGATCTATTCCATCCTAACAATATTGCTGCATGCCGCCAACGCTTTACTATCCATTTTGTACACCTCTCAGCATGGTAGAATTTAAATTATACAATGAATGGGTGCACTAAAAGTGGCTGTTATAAAAATTTCTAAAATACCGACTTCGGTAAACTACTGATGGTTACGGCAGTAGCCGTTATTTATTTCATATAGGCACATATTATGTAAAAAGTTATTCTTTCTTATTTTAGTGGTCTTCTATTTTATACACAAGAGTGCATCACCAAATTGGTGTCTGAAATTTTAGTTTCAAAGTAGCATATATTTACATTTATAATTTATATTTTGTACCAGTGCAGTGAACACTGATGATAGCAGAATGTCACTTCTGTATATGTGTGTGACACGATCACATTTTCTCAATTACACCTCATTCGTTGCATTACACTACAATCTCCAACCACATTGTCTACGTGAACTTTGAAATACGAAGTTGACGACGAGATTGTGCTCATACATATTTAATACTTCACCGGCTGGGTAATACACAGACTGCCGCCGAGCTTCCTTCCACACAAAAAACGCAGGGTAGAGTTGCCACTGCAAATTTAATATAATGTAGCCATCTTTTTCTGACAAAACCAACAATTTCATCCGAGGGCTTATAGGCAATAGTCTTTGGTTTGCTAGCCGAAAAGTTATCATAGTCATCTTCAGCAACCAGCTGTTTCATTTACAAAACTCTAGTGCAAAAATGGGGACCCTTAGCTTAGTCGTTGTTAGTTTCATTGAGAAGGAATAAAGAGAAGAATCTCATCTTTCTCTTTCTAACAAAACTCAACACGGAGTGGCTACACGTAAAGTATGTGGTGGAGATTCGGTGCTCGCACCTAGTGTCTGATGCAGTTATTTCGTATTAAGCAAGCAAGTAAAATAAATGTGCGGAATAGCGAAGTAGGAAGTAAAAGAAAAGGAGAAACACATCAGTAAAAATCTTTCATGCCTAACTTATTTCCCTCGTGACTTCAAGAGGGAAGTTTATTGATTGCGCCCTGTCTGTCGACTTTCATCAAATTTAAGGAGGAACATTGCTTCTAGATTGCCCCAATTGCGTGAGTGATGATGAAACTGTACTGAGGCGAGGTTGAAGAAATCATTTAGACTCATCATTTTATCCGATCAATTTTTTCCTCATATAAAATCACTCTCTATTAGCAATATCAGCGCTGCATCAGGTTTGACACACTTACTGAAAGACGGGTAAAATATAAATTAATGAGGCATTATGCAAATAGCTCTACAGATGTTTGAAATCTTGTGACCCAATTTCAAAAGAATTGGGAAACGTGAGCATTATTTGCACTGCTATTAATTATCTTGAGTTTATGAGAGAAGGTTGTCAGATTCTCATGATGAATGTTGCTGTAGTAGTTTAGCACGTGTTTTTATTATCATCAATCTGAGACGTGAAGTGACAACACCAACAACATCCGCGAAATGACTCACTCCTTGCATCAGAACCATCTGAGTTGAGCTGTGCCGTTACCTCTCAGCCGTTTAATATTGCAGTTGGATCTGTGTGCTGCGCAAACTTTTGTGTGAAACGTGATGCTGATTTCTCATCAACTTCGTCTCATTGCGTTCCGCAAATATTTACGGATATGAAATATATGCACTAATTAATTATTAATGTGCTATCTTAATATAATGCAGTGTTTATTCTTTTGAATATTAAGGGGAAGTGGGTTTTATCACGAGTACGTGCATTTTAAAGCATTTCAATCCTTCAATACTTGAACTTCTCCATGACCGTAAACTCATGATTTTGTTATATTGCGATAAATGGTGCAATGGCGTTTCACTCTCGTCGTAATTTATAATATTCAATTATTTATTTCTTAATTCTGTTCGTTCGTTTATGAAAGGGAAAATTGAAGTCTAACAACTTACAGTAAAGTTTTCACAAGTTTTACTTATACATATTATATTACACCTACGTATTATAAAACTCGTAATACTGAAGATTTCAAACATTGTAATATCGAACACGATTGCTTACTCTCGTAGATGAGCGGAATCAGAAATCTACTTAATAGAAACAAATACTGTTGGGTTACCTACGTCTGACGAAAGAAATTTAATTACGTTGTACTTTAATTTACTTTGGCCCATTAATGTAAGCAGACAAATGTTGAATTAACCATGCCCTTGTATTTATGCTATAGTTCAGCAAGTCGAAATAAAAGGGCTATATAATATAATTTTTATAATTTCGGGGAGAATCGCTGCAAAAGACATTGTATCCAAAATCTAAACATTTCTAATCTGACATTTGGTAGAATGAGATTTTCCGGCATCTTTTCCAAATGTGAAAAAAGTGGAGTTACCACAGAAGATTTGTGACTATTATTATTTTTGTAACTATAATTATATGATTTGGTGGTCCAGTACTTAGCTTTGTGGATGTGGTAGAATGGCAGCAGAAGTCCAGAGAATAGATAGTCCCACTATTGTCATTGGAAGGATTTCACTTCACATAGATTACATTACGCGAGCGACGCATTTGAGACTAGTGCCCCTCAGCCACACTTTATAGAAGCGAAACTCATGAGTGTTGCATCACGATGCGTATTATAAAACTGACATTATAAAGTAATATAACTTTTTGGTGAAAGCGTGTGGGACGTGTGCATGATTGCATATGTGTCACACATAACGATTTAAACGACAACACACGTACAACGCCATAAGCTTCGTACCTCCAATTTCGTATTTTCCCACAGCATAAAGAAAGTGGGTGAAGTGAAAGTTGTTCGAAGTCGTTTTCGTGGCATGTAGTATGTACACTATGAAATAGAAGCAAGCATCACTTGAGCTGTCCCATCTCGTTATCAGAGCATTGCATTATGTAAACTAGACATCGTTAGTCTTCTCTTCCTTCAAACCATCAGAAGAGGAAGAAAAATTGCTTAGCAAAATTTACTTCAAGTATTTTCCATGTCTTACAGATCAAAATGCGTTTCTTTGCTTAAATTTCTCTAAAGCAATTTCAGACTCTTTTACAAAGCGAACGTTTAAGTGGAGAAGTCCTCGAGTACTTGCCTACGCTTGGAGCCTATTCCGAGGTAGTTCACATAAATTGAATGAAAACAGAAATAACATTATCATCAACTGTGATATTGTTAATCTAACCGTGAGATTGGCATAATTGAAATGGGGTTCGAGGGTGGATGTATACTATCTATACAAAAAACTAATTAATTAAATTTTGTTGCGAAACACAAACAAACAATTGCTAACACAACAGCAGCCCACGCTATACAATAGTTACGAAATTTGTATGTATCAGTTTCGTCGTGCAAAGTACTCAGATTTAGGTAACCTCCACAGTAGAAAATGTTCTGCTTTTAAAATAATGGAATACTTAATATTTTGAATTTATTGCAATTCTTAGGATCTAAGTCTTTATAGTAAAGATTATTTAATTATAAATGTAAATATTCCATCACTTCAAAATTCGTGTAGACCTTCTTCATGCATCAGTATTAGTTTCATTTTAATAAACCATTTTGGATGGCATCATTAGCGTTTGAAAAAAATGAGAAAACTTGTAAAGCTATTAAACTATCAGTTTTTTGTTTGATTTATGATAACAGACAAGCACTCATCAACTGTAATTTCAAGAGCGCAATTTAGATAATAAACTCAAGTTTGAAGTTTCATGATAGCCTAAACGTGACATTCTCTTATTGTTTGTATAATAAATATTTAATTGGCAGCACCGCCATTTCATAACCGTGACAATATGAATATCATTGAATTATTGCTAGTTTCATCAACGAAAGTGAAGTCACTGGCACTTGGAATCACTCGAATACACATGATATTCAATTTCTTTCCATAATGAATAGAAAATCACAATGCTATGCCTCTTCAGGTTCCATTATAATGAATAATGATACATAAAGTGAACCTTAAACAATTTCGATGGTGGTATTGCTGACATCAATTCATTCACGGTTATTAACTTTTTCATCTTCACATTAGAGAAATGAAATGTTCGGGTATCGAATGCATTTGATTTGCTTGACATGCTGCTTTGTCTGCATGCAACGATCAATTTTGTCACTCTAATGTACTGAAACAAACAAAATACCAAGCAGTCAAATTACTTGTTCCGATTTGTTGCAAAATGTATGATTGCAAAATAATAATGACGGGTTGCTGTCGCAAATATTTGTGGAGAGTGAGTCTAAAAACAGAACAAGAAATGAAGAGATTTTATCTTCTGAAGCATGCGACCTAGAATTAGTGAAATGTGAGACATTTCGTAAAAACGTCAATATCATTGTGTAATCCGTAGATGAGACGCGGTTACGTGCATGGTTGGCTCAAATAATAAGTAGCAGGTTGACTGAAACGGATTAATTCAGTGGTAACACTGTCGCCTGCCGCATACTAATTCACTGGGAATATCCTACCTTTAAGAACTCCGACTTACAACGATGAGTTAGTTAGTAATGCATTACGTATGGGGCTTGGAATTTCTTATTGTCAGTGTAAGAAATAGAGAGCCCACAGAAGATATTTGGTTGCATTCTTTGCATTTCAAGAGGAAAAATGGGTACGAAAACAGGTCACAGAACCATTTTGTTTATGATATGTCATTTTCACAACACAAACTCTTATCAACACATAAGCCAAATAAAAGAATCCGTCCTCATTAGTATTCGCCAGTGGTGTAAGTAAACAAAAACAAGAAAAATACTTGCAGAGTGTGAATTATTGGTTTATACTATGGAAAAGAATACTAGTACATAGAGGAGTTTCAGGAAATAAGAAACGATGTTCCGACCCACCAGTTCTCAATATGAGCGAAATCTATTTTGAACTATCGGGCACAACAAACCTCCCGCACCCCGCTTCCGATGTTATGTGTAAATGACTTGAAATTGGAATATACGTTATTTGTTTACGGTTACACATTTTTGGCGTTGGAAAAAAGCGAGCCCCAGTGTAAGATTTCCATAACTTTGCAGAGTTTCCATTGAAAGAAAAAAGGAAAATTCCGAAGGGGAGGAACAGGAATTGGGATTCGCAGAGGGGAACATCTTGCCAACCGAGATAATCAGATAACACACTTGGAAGAAGGAAATATCTTCTACATTGTGGTGAAAGTTTCGTGAGGTCCCAACAGAATAGGTAGATAGTAAATATATACATTACAAGAATTACGTGCTTCACAAGATTATAAGGAATTTAGAATAGCTATGAAAACAACTGACAAACATGTTTAGATGAAAACTCTAAAAAGCATTATTTTCTGTCTTTAAATTATTTGCTGTTGCTGATTTTGGTTGCTCGCGTTGGAAGTCTTATCATCAATAATTTCGCCTACTTTTTTACAGTGACAAACTTGTCAACCACAACAAAACATTCACTGTCACTCAAATACTTTGCATTGTACTTATTTCGATTATATCTCTCTCTGTGTGTCCACAATGTCTGATATAACAATATATTGCACTCAAAGCCAGTCAATCAACTGTCATTTATCATTGAAAGTTTTTCTCTTCCGAGGGAAAGTATGAATATTAAATTTGAATATAGATTGGCGCTTATCGTATTTTCTTAATGGCCGACACGTTTTTTCCGTCTCAACTTTGAAAATGAACGCTTGGAAGACAACTGCCACACTCACCAAGTAGGGGAGGGGGTTAACAGTAATTCCGGCTTTTTTGTTGCACCTAGTAGTATTACCATTTTGAAATTTTCCGTTTTTTAAAACATCCTACATATGACCAGTATTGTTTCTGCGAGCTAGTTTACCTGAAGCGGGTGTATCTTACAATTGTTTTTACAAATGTACAACATTTGGTGCGGATTAGCAGAAAGTCATGAGAGAATTACTTTCACTCCTTACAGCGGACAATTATATTTTAATGCTAAGAATTTATGTCATTTCCTGATGTTCCCTGATCCTGATACCTCACTTCCGACTTTCAACCATGAATTTTATACCATTTCACTTATACTGTCTGTTTCTAATACGCCAATCACTTTCAAAGCACTTACAAACAAAGTTTTTAGATTTCCGCTGTCCCTTTTCCATATTATCTTCATGTCGAACCTCCACGGATGGTATTATCGAATAAAAGAGTATTAACAAATCATGGAATTGTATATTACCACAACGGCTTGGTTTATTTCATAGTTAGAATAGATTAACCTTTGAAAAAGAGTCAGATCTTTTGTTAGTCACCCAGGGAAAACTTTAATCTCCCAGTTTCATGGCCTCCGGTTCTTTCTACAGCCGCATTATGGAAACGGAAAAGATGCAGCTTAGTGAATCCTTTACCAAATTAATGGTTTCAGGAAATCATTTAGTAGGCAAACACATTGCAAATAAAATGTATCCTTTTTGAAGCCCTGGCTTAGCCACACACTTTTCTTTACTGTCAGAGGCTAAAACTATTCAGCACAACTCAGCTTGCCCTCGAAGCATTGAGTTGTGATTTTAAAAAGTTTCTGCGTCCAACCATCCTGCTTCAAAACTGTAAACATGTCGGTCAGGTCCTTCATCGTGGAAGTAAAATTGAATCCAGCAAAATAAAATTTTACCTTAGATTATTTCCCTGTATTTATTACAACTGTGCACTAAAAAATCTCCAACGTTGTATGATTTCATTTGTGAAAAAAGATAAAAGCGCATTTTTGGTTTACCCGTGCACTGACATCATTTCTTATTATTTCCGCGGCCCATGCAATGCCGCAAGTAAAATTGAACGTTATTTAGATAGACAGCCAGGAGTTCATAAAGGGAGTCACTCTGTATCCTTCTCTTTACACAAAGCTGGGAGCTTGGGAAAAGTACAATTTAATTCTGAAAAGTACTTTGCAAAGGGAAGAGTCGTCTGACCCAAAAATCATGTATTGAAATTGATGTGTGAGGAGAATTGATTTTGCTTCAATTTTACTAGTTGGCTGGCACTCACCTCTCCACAATTCCAGGGAAAGTTGTCGGTCTATTTCTGGGGTAGGAAGCTCTAAAATTTGCTTTTATCTGCACTGAAACCATGCTCTCCTGACTGACTCATGAAGAAACGTTTCCGCAAGAACGTTATTAGTTGTGCATTTTGACACAAGTTTGAGGAAATGCTCCGAGAGCGACGCCTCTTTACTTTTCTGCCTCCCGTTTCAGTTACTTTCCTACTCATCACGAAGTATTCTCTATAGGAAGAAAATTATTCCACTTGTCATTATTTCTGCGTATCTGGCGTGTGAGGAATTCCCAAAAATATTGAAGATTTCCTTGCGTGTTATTACATTGGTTCTTTTACAGAACCACTTTTCCTGGGGCATGATTGGATGGATTTGTGGACTGCTTTCTAGTCAACTTTTTTCAAGTTGTATTATTTATATTTTCATAAAACTAAACAAGGTATTCCTGGTATAGACTCGCTAAGGTATTTTTGGTTCGTCTCATTTCTACTAGTTGCCCAGGGTATTTTATAGACATTTCTTTGAACCTTGACTCAATCAGATTGAAATTAAACATGTAATAAAATATATAGTTCCGTTAAGATTCATCTTTGTCCTATTAATAACAGTCACCCAGATTGAATTTGTAATTGTTTTCAAGAAGAGATACTTCAGCACAGTGATGGATGAGTGTTTGAAAAAATATGTAGTACGTATTACATCAAAATCATTGTAACATTTGCCCTAGTGACCCACTTATTTCTACTCTTAAAGTATAACTTACTTCATCTTATGCGTAGAAACATAATTTTAAAGGAGACAACATTTCGCATTTGTAGCAATAAAAGCGTGGTCTAAAAAATAATTATTAACAGAAGTGCACTTAAGGGTGCGTTACTTGCCCTGGCTTCGCCACATCTACAAAGAATTTCAATGTAAACACACACAAAAATCATACATAAAAGTGTGTTTCAAATTCATCAGAAATGATTATTTTATTCACTTTTCATGGTTTATTTTCTACAACTTTACGAAGAACCGCGAATGCCTATCATGTCCATGTATTGCTTATCAACGTCGTGTAAAATGTTGATGTGTTGTAGTGACGGCGAGTTGGTTGGTCAAGTCGGTAAGTGCTCGCTGTTTTCCCAGGTTCGTTCCCTGATGCACTGATAAAACGATAAAACTATTTGCTCTCATATAGATATTTTCTTGCTATAATACCTCAAGGTGAACAAAGTGGACGCTTTTGAAAGAAATATAATGGTACTTTACAGTAGTTTGGATTTGGATTTGACGTAAAATATTTGTTTGCGGTTTAATATTTTACATAAGGATTTTGTCCAGTGGCTAGGCCATCCTTCCACTGCACATTGCAACCCTGGTTATCTCATGTGGTGCGAAATGTTGGCGTCATATAAAAAAAAACTATTTCACACAAATAAACATGTCCACATTAAAACAAATTTATTCGTCAATCAGGGGGTGCGATGGTCAATCTTGCCATGTTTGTTCAATCAGTACTAATAATTGGTTAATCAGAAGTCATGGTTCGTCAGTGAGGTGTCATTTTTGGTCAGCAATTTGTCTTATTTCGTCAATCAGACATCGTGATTGGTCAATGATTTGTGATGTTTCGTCAATCAGTGGTTATGATTGATACAACCCGGTCCGAGTAAAGAAAATGGTAATTGCGGGTATTCCGCCCAATGTTTATTGGACATTTAACATGGGCAGGATAAGCGCTGACAAATATATCACACATTCCATACAAATTATAATAGAGTATAATAAATAAATCCTTTGTTGTTGTAACATCTGCTTAATTTTTTATTTCTCTGAGAAGCGTCACTGGCGAGTGGCGAGGTAGCTGGACTTTCAGAAAACCTAAATCCCATCCTGTTTCTATTTGTAAGATGCAATAAAATGAAAGATGTGCACAAACAACTCCGGACGTTATTTCATACTTTATTACTTTCATGTTTAATCAGGTTGTGAATGTATGCGTATTGCAAGTTACGTCTATTTTGAAAGACCACTACATTTTATATTAAGGAGTACCTTAGTGTTGGTGATATTTTGAAATCAAATACATGATAAATGAAACTATGATTTTAGATAACTTCAGTACTGCCAGTGAAAGCTCGTCTGAAGAACTACACAGTTTCGGCATTTACCTTTCATTTACTCTTTTCTTTTTCTCCATTCCAGACACTACTTACTTGTAGGAGTCTACATGTTTTGCACGATGTTCAAGTCAAAAGCAGTGAAAGATTTATTGTATGCCTTTCCTTTCTCCGTTCCTGTCTTGTTTTCACCAAAACAGAAGGATAACGAAAAGTGAGTCTTGGTGCACTTGATTTTTTTACGAGTTTAAATGATCGTGTGGAAGGTGCCTGTTTTCATGGCACTAAACCGCAACACCCAGGTTATTTTGTGAGTTGTAGTTAAACAACTCCTATCCAGTCCAACAGGATGTGATGAAAATAGTGTGTATTTTCTTTCCTGAATGTCTGTATTTTTGGTTTATTGGAAATGTGAAGAAGAGGAGATAGAAATATGCTCTCGTCGGTCTGATCTTATTTTAGGAACAGAGGTCTTTGATACTATACTTTATAACTCTCCAAGTTGCTGTGTCCACTTCAACCAGAAGAAACGGGAGGACATGATTTCAAAAGGGTAACATGCTTTGGGGATTCTGCAACAAGAAATGGAACGCGAAAGAAACAAAATAAATGATAGGAAGTGAAGCTCAGTGTGGGTTGGAAGTGTGAAAACTTTTTCGTTTGGAAGTCCCAAGTGTTGCATTCAAGTCAAGTTTTTGCATTCTCTGTGCTTTTTATTGCAATCGCTGGGTTATTTGTCTTGCTTTCGTCCATCGTGTTCATCCTTCTTTTTGTTTGGGAGTATCGTCTAAATATTGAGGGTTTGCTTTAAACACAGTCACAAAGGAATTGTTTGAATTCCACTTCTTTAAAAGTGCGAAATAAATATGAACAGTAAATCAGACAAACGCTCTTCGTGTTGAAACAAGGTGTTGGGAAACTTTTCTCACTATTTAGAATTACATTTCGCATGAATTTTGGGGTTTTCTTACTTTGTGGTGCTTACTACGTATCTATATCTACACGTTGTACAATACTAACGCAAATTTTCTTGGGGTTTTAGAATGAGGGTTTGATGCCCACGTTGTGGGTTTGATCTTTAGGAAGTTGTTAAGTTTTATCGCTTGCTTCATTACAACGTACATAGCTTAAAATAGTGCAGAATGAGGTTCAAGAAACCACTTAATCATATCCGTGAGATAAAATAGTATGCTTGAAATTAAACCAATGACCCTTTTCATATCAGAATTCAAAAATGTGTTTGAAATTGTATTCTGTGTTACTGGGTTAGATAAAAACACTTATCCCAATGGGGGTACTCAATCGATACTTTCATCGATTTCTCACCAGAATATGTATGTATACATTGCACACAGAGTTCGTACTATTTTCGTCGCTCAGAAAACTATGTGAAAATAATGTTGGTTTACACTGATGAAACATATGCACTTACCACGGAAAGGGATGGGAATAAATCCGAAGGAAACCACGTGTGCGATTCTTCATTAACCCATGTGAAACAATTTTACAGCATCCGCCTAACATGGCATTCAGGTCCAAGGAGTTGTGATCCCGTTTGTTGGAAAACTTACATTATAGGGGGTATTACTGTCAGGATTATCGAGGGAAACGCATTGATAAATTTTATAACACTGTTATTGCTGTTCATAATGTGCGGGAAAATCTCATCTGTGGGCAGTATTCAGCTCTGTAGCCAAGTTTAGATGGATAAAAATGCTTCGATAAAAATGGTGCCAGATAAAATGCTTGAACGATTCAATAAAATAGCGACGCGACGGGGAATAATGATCACCATGGACAATTGCTTATTTCACAGGGACAGAATTGAATATTAAGTCTCGCGTAACCAGGAAATCTCAATCTGTATTCGTTGGACATAAAAATATACGGAATGATCCTACTTTAAGTTTTACTATGTTCCTCCCCTCAATCCGTTTTCCTACTCTGGTGGAGAAATCTCGGAGACTGATGAGAGAGTTGAGACATAATGACAGCTAGGAAGAATTCGGTTATCTAATAAAACAGCATTTCCCTCCATCCTTCATATTTGCAGCTATAGAAGCAGACTTCATTAATGTGGGAACCAAGATACTTTCTTCCTCGAAAGCAGCACACCTTTAGGCTGTTTATCCAGGCAATTACATTAAAACTTTTTTTTAGTTTAAACTTGATTTACCTATTCAAACTTTGCTGGGCTCTTAATAAAGAATGTAGCAAAGAAGAGCCTAGTTGGCTCGATTTCTGATAGAAAAGTTTAGCATTCTATCAAACACGAACCCTACAAACATTTGTAAAGTTATTCATAAAATTTGGTTTCCTTTTACATTGTAGGATGTAGTGCTTCAGCCGTTCAGCTAACGTTACTACCATTAAAATGCGTTTGAAAATATTTGTGTGTGTGGATTTGTTTCGTAGACTAGGCTATAAACGTATTTATTTCACGTCGAATTGCCTTTGAAGTGTTTTGTTCGCGTAGTAAAGTTTTTATTACACAAGAATTCAATTCTGTCACCACGAGATAGTGCACAAAGTCCAAATCTGTTTACATAAAGTGTCCCTCTGGTGTTGGTCACATTTTCTCTCAAGTTGATTGCCCCTGTTGAGTTATTTACACCAGACAAAATTTGCTTGTGTGATATTTGAAAATGAGTTCTCACCCAGTATTCCTTTTAACTCTCATGAGGATCTCGCCGCATTCTGGAATATTTTTACGCTAATTTCCTAACTCTAAGTATACCTTCTCCACATACGCTCACGTTTTGGAAGACGAAATAAAAATGAAGCACATGCATTTTTGAGGCTTTAATTACCAATTGAAAAGTTTCAATGAATTAGTTCTTAAAATTCCATTTCATCACCTAGCTGTGGCAATAGGTATTTACGTTGGAACTGACAGGAGGATACTATGGGTAACCTTTGTGGAGAAAATGGATTTTTGGTTGCCAAAATAATTTTGAAGCCTTTATTCTACTTCTGTTTTATCATCGATCGGTCGTGCCTAGCTGGTTGGTAGGTTAAGTACTGACAAGTGTTTGTGAGAGTTTGTGAGATTCACTTAGCCTAGCTTATACATCTATGTACATAACTGATGACCACAGCAAAAGCGAAATTTTATCCATTAAGACAGTGAAACTAGAAAAGGGTACATCAGTTAAGTGAATGTCGGCACACCGAGATCGACACGCCGTAATTGGGGACGAGATTTGGTGATTAAGCCTTGAGAGCTTCAATGTTACGTAGAGCTCTGCAAGTGGCTAAATGCAAAAGTAAGTTATGGTATTAAATAATGCAAGTAACCGACTTTCGTCGATTTTCATTTTTTACTATACTTTATTAGTTCTTGCTAATCTATTTGACCAAATCTCTGTAAATTAAGCAAAAAATATAGAAAGTATTGTACAAAACGCGTCATGAACAATAGTCACTGGGTTCGTTTTTAATTAACGGTATTTTAAGTTATTAAATCGTCATTTTGTAGTTTGCCGAAGCTGTTGTTTTTGTGGCAATGAAAATGACATTATAAATTCATCATTTGTTTTGAAAATGTATTACAGATTTAGACCTTAGTAAAAATTAAAAATCGTGTGTGGCCTCCAATTGTACTATGCGGTTGCGGTGACCCAATTTACTGCCAAAATTGCATTTTAGTCCGCTGTTAGATCGGTTAAATTGTTAAAATTATGTTTGTTCTTGACACTTGTGTTTCTTTCTAATGGAATGACGAGAAACAGATCGTAGATATTGAACTCTGGAAGGAAAATGGTGAAGGGAATCTAATAAACGCAATATGGTTCAACGTGACTGCAGAAGTTGCGAGCTCTTCGTTAATCTTAAACTGCAGTTTACGCTTTGAATCAATTTTTATGTAATGATAAGTGTGTATTAGAGGAGTAATCAATTCCTCTCCAGAAATTGCTTTCGTGTTATGTAATTGCTAGGTGTTAATTATTCATGGGCGAGAATTTGATTAGAATTGTGGAATCGAACATTAACCAAAACCCATTAAAAAATTTCTTGTACAAACATTTTATCCATGAGACTGGAACAGGGGCTTTTTCGCGTGTGTTCGTGTTCATATTTATTTCACCGCCTTTTACTTTTAGACAACGAAGAGAATGTCTGGCTTTTTAATGTCATCTAGGGGCACAGTAAAACCTACTTTAATTGTGTAACGAACTCTACTTTTGCATGCATTTGCATTGTAGTTGATGTTTAGGCTTGTTGTCGTTTTCTACAAGTAAACGTAGACCAAAATTCATTTGCAAAGAAGCCCCAAAAATGTCTTCTATTCTCTCTTCTCTTGATTACAGTGCGCACTAGAAAATTTCCAGAAATTTGCTAGTATTTTGCATTACACTACAAGTACGATGTACGTAAAATAATTAGCTGCAAATATTTGCAAACGCTGTCCTTTAATTGCTGTGTACGTGGAGTTTATTTTCTTTAAAGAAAACAAAAGAATGGATCAAATGGTAATACGATGATTACTTCAGTTATAAAGTTTCATTCGGTGTGCATTTTTGTAGTTTGCAGAGTTCTTGTTCTGGCATTATTTACGTTTGTACAGGAGATGTTTGAGTGAAAGAAGGTGGTCATGCTAGAAGCTACAAAGAATGTGTCTATGTTGTGAAAAGGAAAAGACGAAGGCTGACAACATGCTAAAGTTTCCGAAATGACAACTTATAAGGCATTTCATAATACAGATTTAATAACACTGCTATATGATGGCTCCTGTTCACCCGTTCATTATTTGAATTAGGTATTAGATTGTTTGTTGTTTTTAAGGGAAAACTGATAGCACAAAGTGGAAATTGCTGTCTGATTAAAAACGCGTATTACTTTACTGTGGGAGTAGTAGCTGTCAACACATCCAAACAGCCGAAGGAGTATAAATGCGATATCACTTCAATTTCGGGCCATTAGCTCTGCACCCTTTATGAATAATATAAATGTGTGGGTTGTTCGTCTGGTTCGTATACCTTTTGTTCATTTCACAAGTGAAGCTATCCAGCCATCATAAGGAATACAGACAATTATGCGTTTCTTCATGCGTGCACTTTCTCCTATTCAATAGTGTTGTATGGTCACGTTGACATGTTTTCTTCCAGTGACGACTCATTCAGTCAACTCAATTTCATTCTATTTTTGCTTTCTCTCCGCATTTCATTTTATACAGTTCCCTTTACTTTTGGACTCTGTCGGTCGATCAGCAATAAAAAATGACTATAAAACCAAACACAAGGATTATAAATAGTGTAATCATTTAAAAAATTTGTAAATAACCTTTCACAGTCCCAAAATAAAACTGACCTTTCGAAATTGATGATTTTGTGACCTTTTTTACCAGGTTCGTCTCAAACATCACGCGGTACAAATAAACATTTTGGTATAATTCAGGCTATGGAAATCAAAGATTATTTTTCTGATAACAAATTCTTCGTTTGCTCTCCCTCGCCCCATTGTTTAAACGATCTATTCATCATATTGTGTAAATACATGTCCTCTAGTGATAATAAAAAAATGTGTACGATTGCGTGCTTCTGTCCATTTAGATATTATCTTATTGTCAACAGTAGAAAGGCGAGTGTCATACTTCATGCGAAATATTTCTTTCTTTATCTAATGTCCAAATCCCAACTTTTGATGTCAAGCATAATCCTTGATGTGTCCGCTTGACACATCAAATTTATTTATACCGTTTCAAGTAGCCGGCCTCCTTTTAGGTTTATACGCTCTTCCTGTACAAAGACCCTGAATCTTGAGTACAAACACTCAACGGTCACCATACAACCAACCGCGGAAGTGCGATATCTAGTTCCAGTTCCTTTTAGTCTTCTTTACTTTTCTCTCTGATTTTTGCGTTGAGTAAACATCATCGCTGAAGCTGAAGGAAGAAGAGAGAACATGACATTATTTTCACACAATTACTCGCATCATTCAATGGAACATTGCAACGGGTTAGCTGAGCTCTGCACTTTGTACTAGTAATGCATGCACAGTGGAAATTGTCTTGGGGCCACTTTCAACCTTCGATGGAGCGACATTTACGGGAAATGCCTAAATAGTTTACAATAAAGTGTTTACTGACGTACCATGAGTTTGTCATTCCCACAGATTGCCCCTTAACTAAATTCTTACGAAATCTCGTCTTCTTATCTAATGATCAAGATGATCCTGATCAGCATCCGTTGCCTTTCTAGTTATTTTGATTTACCAAACAAGTGGAGGCTATTCAGCTGCACATTCTCATTTCAAATGAACGAATTTGAGATGAGAATCATAACAGTAATCGCTGCTGTTCATGCTTCATTTTTTATTACAACGTGAGTGGTGGTTCTACTTAACTGTTGTACTCTATTCTGACTCTCAGTTGCTGTCATCGATGAAATATGCTTGTGAAAAACTATTTGGGTGTTGTGTGTGGGAATTGCGAAGATGGCATAAAAGTGAAAGCAGTGGTACGCCAAACGCAACGGGTGGAAAAGTACAAGCCTCACTTGATGAGAAAAATACGATGGAAAAAATTAGACAATGCAAAAACCATGTCCTTATGTCTTCTTTTTCTCCCTCCGCAGAGCCGGATTGTCCGTTCCAGTCAGTGTCACATTTACCATTAAATTTGAAGAATGGTTTTCCATAGGTATGACCATACATAGTAATACATGTACAAACTTTTCTTATTCAAATATACACACAGGTGAGGTTAAACGACGACGTGATAATATTCTAGACACGACGTGTGCAATGAAGAAAGAAATAAAGCTTAGGTAGATCGAGACTTACGCGTAATATTTCATTTTGTCACTAATTAGCAAAGGATATTTCGTGGTATTTTAAGGTACGTAATAACAGGCACACAGGGCAGTGGCGCAAGCAAAGCATTCATTACCTCACGCTATTCGTTTATTGGGTACTCTCTAACTAATTAAGCAGCTTTACGTTGAACCCCTTAACGACGGATTTTTGAACCATGGTTGGTGGTCAAAAGCAATTTTCATCTCTAATGGTGCAACATACTGCAAGTGGCAAGTTCATCAACTTACTCCTTCCTATGCAGTGCCTACGTCCAACCTTCCCGCTGACCTGTTTTGCGGATTACTTGCCGCCTTAAAATCCTCTTTTATCTCAAACGAACAGCTAATGACTCAATAAAATCTACTTTAATTTACGACTGCCACTTCCATCATGATGCGAGGAAGGTATTCAAAAAGTGCAAAAGAGTGTACCAGATCGGATTTTTGTAACCTTTTGCCTTACTTTATGCTGTATGAGGCTAGGTGTTGAAATTTAGGAAACGTAGAAAGTAGATTTCAGCAGATAATGGGACTGTTCACATTACAGCGTTACAGCTCACTGTGATTTCTCCGACTGTTTCTTTTATTGCGTTTTCTCCTTTTAAGGAATTCAGGAATGCGTCAGAAACGAAAACGAAATGAGTTTTGTTTTGCAGGACGACAGGAAGTCAATTGAACGATCAGTCTGTGATATTGTTATTGTACCAATAACATTAATTCAATTAAACATTAAACAGGCATTGCTCCTTCTACTTTCCACATTTTAACAGTTTACATTTAGGAGGCAATTGTAGATTTTTTTAAACTAACCCAAGAAAGTTGCAATCGTTGTTTAAAATTAAAAACCGAGAATACCCGGGTTTGGTCCGAGAGACTGAAATTCACGGGTATTTAAGAAGGTCTTTCGCCTTTGGTCCGGGTTAATATTAATCCAACTATGTCCATACTGTTGTTAACAGCAATGAGAACAAAGAGGGAAAAAGCGGTGTAATTAGTTCATTCACTCCGAAATTTATTAATTAATTAACCCATTTTCCATTATAAGGTACTCATCGGAATTTGTAAAAAAAAGAGCTTGGCTCATGTCTTGCGTAGGACATCCCTAATCGTTCCTCGCAGTTGCGAGGAATGCGAAAGGGCATTGCTTGTCCTTTCTTTGGTTATTTTTATCTCCTGCTTCTGTCGTTCTTTCACTTTTCTCAGCGTTGCATTAATGCATAAAAAGGAAAGAAAGGAAAAGAGAGAGAGAGAGAGCAAAAAATTCTGAGGACACGTTCTTCCGATTCGTGTCCTCTGAATAAATCTTGAACTCTTCCAAACTATTTTGAATTCCAGTCATGACCAATGCTTTCTCTGTCAGTCAGACTTCCCTGCTTGATAGTAAAAATGAAGAAGATAGACAGAATATGCTACGTGGAGTAAATGCTATATACAGCGAAAGAGAACGGACGCACGGCAAGGCAACTATTTTGATGACTGTTGTTCTTTCATAACCTCACTCACGAAAGTCAGCCGGTATGCAAAGGAGGCAATCCTTGGGATTGCCGGAGAGTGAGCCACAGTAATACTAACTAGCAAGTGACGATAATACGAATTTGTCTTTGATACCTCCTTGAGTCATAAAAATTGATGCAGAATAGCCAAGCCTGAATGCACTCTCGAGAACATATGTATATTTATTTCATTGAATTGATATCTTCCAGTAAGACTAAATAATTCATTTGACATGGACGGCAAAATATCAATAGATGGAAATTCATGCATGTTTGGTCTGGATATGTGCGGTACGAGGTTGGAAGAGTGCGGAATGCAAACATGGAAAGCGGTTACAGCATTAAAGTACTTTGGTCCGATTTACATACTCCATCGTACATTTACCTGTAGACTTTTGCATGGGTTGTAGACAGCGGAGATAGACAAAAGCTAAATTATAATATTACAAAAAGAAAAAGCAAACACTTACAATTTCATTGTTTATTCATACGTACGGAGTGTGGACTACTTTCCTTGGATTATTCGTCCTCACTCCCCTCAAACTCTCAAACCTTTCCAGAGAAGTTATTCGAACCCAATTTCCCTTTAATGATTGCCAATACGATAAGCAGGTAGAGAATACTGACCAATATAATATTTATGCCGGTAGAAAGTGACTGAAGTCGGATAGAAAGAAGTATTCCAGAATTACGTGTTCGGCGATTTCGTAAGCAAGCAATTATAAGTAGACAATGAAAAAGAATGGGTAAAATGTGTTTGTTGATGGCTGGCGGGAGAAAATAGCGGTGAAGGCTTCATTGCTAAATGAAACTGTCGAGTGTCAACGACAACATCTCAGAAAATAAGGTTAACAGTCTTCACAGCGAAAAGCACTGCCCTCTTCAACTTTCCCCGTTCTTTCTTCGTAAAACTTTTTAAATGCGTACGCTCTCCTTATGTTGTAATAAAGAATGTTGAATGCAAGATCTGGTATCTGACCATTTCTTTCATTCATGGTATTTCAGCAATCTTACCTCTGATGTTGAAGGAACGAGAAAGGATTTCTGTTTTTTTTTTACTTTTTCATGAAGAAAGTTTGACTAGAGGCAGAAATAAATGCAATTTCTTGTCTCCTCGAGGAAAGGAAGTAGGGGAAAACGAAATTCGACTTCATACTTCATAGTTGGCTACAGAAGTGTTGGAGGATTCTTTTATTGTTCACCTGGCTACATAGTGAAAATGCATGACATGAAGTTGCAAAACACATGGTTTTCTTCTCACTTTTCCTGCTTGTAGAGCAGTAACTAACATCTTGTTTTTGCTCGTTTTGTAGTTATTGTTGCATTCATATATCCCTGACTGAGAACGGAAGCGAATGTTTTGCATTAGTTTGTTTCTGTATGAGTATTTTTGCTTACAAGTTGATTCTGTATACTTCACATAAGAAGGCCTTGTTTCTCCGAGTCAGAACAAAGTTGGTCTATTTGTTAAACCAACTTTTTTCACTACTCCTCTAGTAGCACACGACTGTGTCACCAGTTGGAATAATACAAGACTGCCTCTTTTTTCTTCATTGTACTCGTTTTTTAGGAAAAAATCCTTTCAAAGGATACCCAAGCAAAAAACAAGGAATTTCTACGATCCCAGTCTCAAAGGCAATCTGGCAATATGCAATCTGAAAGTTAACACACTCGTTTTAAAAAGGTTGTTATCACAATGTGCACACTTCCTTTGCCGGTGTGTCCTATCCATGATTGTGGAGTGGGAAAGAGATCAGATGATTACAACCTTGCGCGCTCAGGTTTATCTAAAATGAAATGGAATTTTTCCTTGTCACGTCTATCATACTTATGAATACATCAGAACAAAGTCGGAGTGTGTAAACAAGAATTTTATTATTTATTTATTTCTTAAGTACAAATTCAAAGAACAATTTACTTTAGAGAATAGAGATTGTTACTAGACGAACGTCATACTGAGTTAACAATCGAATATAAAATAAAAAATCGCATAAACAATGTAGAACTTACGCCAGTTTTCTGAATTTTGCATAAGTAAAAATTCACAATTTCACCAAAAATTCTCCGGTGAGTCATTCTTTGAAATGTCAGCTTTCAGGGAGCAAACAGGAGAAATTATACAAAAGTTACAAGTCAATTAGTGTTTATGGATATTTTGTCTTGGCTTGAGCCTGTAGTTAACACCCAGACGCACTTCACTTCATTCTCATTCGAAACCAAACATTTCTTGTGTACTGGTTCATCGTTGGATCAGACGGACACAAACACAATAAGAAAACACTTATTTGATCAGGACCACGAAAGAGGTTTCTTTGTTCAAAAAATGAGAAAGAGAAAGACGGAAGAGTTAGTGAGAGAAAAGAGAAAGAAGTACTGATACTTGCCCCAATCAAACTGTGCCGATATGGCTCGAGCAGATCCGAAAATACCAAGAGATAGGATAGCTTTCTCAGGAGTAATCGTAGCGAAGCATGCATTCAGACTTCACACGTGTACACTGCTGTGTGTGCATAAGGGGCAACTCGCTAAATGGAAGCATCTTACAGCCTGACTACGAGACATGGAAGCATGGAAAATATGCATAGAGTCCGTGAAAACTCAAACACTCTCGTAGAGCAAATGTAGTATGCAGGTTTCTCAGATTCTCCAGAAAATGTGTACTAGAAAGCGTGATAGACTTTGGTAGAAAATTTCTCCGGTCTAAACGTCACAGGTTTTCCTTACTTTCTCCTTCAACCAGTTACTTGCAAGGTTTCTTTTGCCTCCTGCTCGAGTTACCCATATTCCCGGTTTCACTTTGCCGAGGAATAACAAGTTTAGTTGCTCTCGTGTAATACTTCGCCGCTCCTCTGACTACTTTACCAGTTTTTCGGTAACCTATCGTATGCAATTTCTTCTTCGTTCCCCTTCCAGTGGTTATTCCCACAAAATTTACTTTGCCAACTTCTCTTCCCTCTCCTATGGAATGTGTATCACGGTTCGTTGGAGTCGACTTTGTGTCCTCATGCTGAAACTTACCAAGAGTGAAAATACAACGGGATGAAAAGTTAAGGTGAAAGCAACAAAAATATACACTTATATTTAGACACACTTTCTTTTTACAAGTGAAAAACGAATGTTTAAAAGAATTCTGGAAACAACGGTGGAATTTTAGTGTTTTAGGAGCTCTGAAAATTTACTTACAACAACATTTGTTCATCCCCTTTGCATACATTTCAGAGCATTAAATGCAAACCCAGAAAACAAAGAGTTGTGAAACAAAGCGGTAGAATTGAGAATGGATAAACGGCAAGAAGTCAACTATCAAGTCGACGCTACCGCTGGCATGCTTGGTGTGCTTTCAAAGGAAACTGCATGTGATTAATAGAAAAATAAGTGCGTGAGAAAAAAGAGGGTGGCATTCTACAGTGGGCTTCTCAGGCTAACAATAAAACACATCATGCATCACAATTAACGTCAACTCATAATTAGCATACAAACAGCCAACGTAACGTCTTTATGTAATGAGTCAAGAACAATTATGTGTTGTGACGAATAATCACAAGTGGTTCTCTCTATGGTACCTTTGGATGATTTTCTGTTGTAAATTAATAACACATTTGATATGAACTACAGTCATGTCTCTTCAATTTGTCTTTTGTTGGCCATGGTCATCCAACCATCAGACATTGTGGTGTCACAACAAACACTCCTCCTGTGTGACTCTTAATTATCAAAATACAAGCAGTGTGCAGTTGTAGCGGTAATATAATAAGAGAGTGATAGAATCTTCAGAGAAATAACCATCAGAAGTTTCCGCTTCTTGCTATGAATGTTGAGCAAGGCCAAGCAAATTGAATAAGGGCAGTGAAAGTCTTCTTAAGAAACAACTTTCGCGTTATTGCGTCGACTGGTAAAATTTGCTACAGTAAAGGAAACCAAAGTTTACTTATTTCAAATTTTCTCATGGATAGAAGAGCTCCTGTGAGTTGAGTGTTTAAGAGAATTGGGTGAAACAACTTTAGTTGAATTCAAGGAAACGCGAGAAATCTAGACGATGTATGATTTTTTAATTTTACAGTACGCAAAAATTTGTGTGTACACAATCCTTCAACCGAACCTATTGGTGTTGTTGTCAAAGAAAATAGCCATGTTTCGCATTCATAGTATTATGCGTTAAGAAAATCATTATTTTAGCTCCATGACTCATGAGTGTGAGTAAATAAAAGTCCAATAAGGAGTGTTTTCTCTTCTCCCCGCACACATATCATTTTTTACTCGACGAGTTTTCTGAGTGTACTACAGGGATGTGTTTGCTTGGGTGCACTTGAAATGCTCAAGTTTCGACTCGTTCTAAAGCTAAGCAATGAAGCTTATCCCACCGAAGTACGCAGAGAAACAAAGAAAACGAAAGAAAAGGACGATTGTTTTTTTTCTTGGTTTTCCGGTCTTATTTCAACTTCTTGACTAAGAGGAGTTGCTATGATTTTTAGTAACGCTAATGTAAAATCATGGCTACTTCTTTTAATTTTATTTTCTGCTTTACAGATATCTTATTATAATGCAGAGGCGAGGAAATCAGTACTTTGCTAAAAATAACCATTAGATTACTAAAGGTGGAAAGCCACTTCTCTTCGCTGTCATGCATCATGAAGTCATGACGAAGAATAAGAAGGAAGAAGTGATAGATAGGCATTTAGAAATTTCACTCGGGAGACAATTCTTCTATTTCACTTATTGTATGTTATATTCCAAAGGAGTATCGTGTTACGACGGCTCCTCTTTAGTTTTTCTCGCTCTTTGCCATTCTGTATTCTTTTCTTTGGCAACAACACCACATATGCATAAATGTATGCAAACGCAGGAGAAATGATGTAGGAAGACACGAAGAAGGCACATCGTGAACAATGTTCTTCAACTGGACTGATAGCTCAACTACTACTTCTCCGGTAGACCACCTCCAGAACATTAAACCGCAGTCACTGTCCCTGTGCAGCATGAGTGAGTTTCATGCTTGTAAACTTGCTGTTTCCTACTTCTATCCACTTTCTTCTATTAAACGCACACCACACGCGCTATCACCTCTTTACACTATTTCGGTAGAATGCCATAAAAACAACCACCAAAAGAAATAAAAGGAACAACTGATCATGTGACAGAGCACAGTGGCATTTTACTTTATGCATAAGTCAGCCTTGTTGTTGCAACGGTGCTGGTAGTTTTCCGTTTAATCCTCTCTGCCGACAGCGCACTCCATAATGTCTAAATCAACTGTGTCTTTGTGTAATGTGCAGGATCGCCCTGTTATTCTAAAAAAAGTTGTGTTATTGGTGTTAACATTTTGATATTTATCTGAGTTTCATTATTTTTCCAAACATAATAAAGCCCCTAATGTCGTACAAGATACAACAACTGTCAAGGTATAACATTCTTTTTTCCTGGAAACCCGCTAAATTGCAATTTGCTACCCAAAGTTGACAATCGCCTTCTACTCCCCTCTCTCTTTTCTCTCTAACTTCTACGTATTCATGAACCCGTATAAAGTGAGCGGGGAATGTAAATGTAACAGTTCGCAGTTTCACTCCTCCACAGTTCAGGTTTGTTCTGCCTGAAATTCTGAAATGGAAGAAATTTGATATTAGCACCTTGCATTACCATATTGTATCAAGTGACTTTTATGAAACACTCCACATACTTTGAGTATCTCTAATATTAAGTATTTTCACCGATCTCTGTGAGTCGTGCCATAAAACATTCTTCTTTAACTGCTGGTCTTCAGTGATGTAGGATGTTACTGACTCGTATAAAGTGAAGTTTTTTCAATGATTACTGCTGCTCATCAGTTAAAAATATCTTGAAGATAAGAACATCCGTACACATGGATATATTTATTGTAAAATCTAAGTACTGATGAAATGCCGCCGGTGAGTTCGTTTCTGACCGACGAAAGCGGACTTTAGTATAGATGTTTTGGGTTATATTTGTGGAGCCGAACAAATTGGAATTTTCTTGGCATTTTGTTCTCTTGTGCATCCTTCCTCCCAAGTGAAGTGAAGTTCACGCGAGCAAAAAATATAAGCAAAACTCTTAAAATCTATATCTAATATTATGTTAGTTGTGTCTCCACTCTTGCAGACATTCACATTAAATATCTAGTGAACAAGGAGAATGTTTTGTTACCAATGAAAAGAAACTACTGAAGCTTTCGAGCGATAGAAGTAATAAGGTCTTGAGTGAGCCAGGAGAACCAACCCACATGAGAGCATAAACTGTCGATAGAGTAATATGTATGGTTGTTAACGTCTAGTGGTATTGTTAAGGGAATCAGTTCAGCCTGGTTGCAGCTGGATAAGAAAGAAGAATGAAGAGGAGGAAAGATGATCTTGAAGATGATGACGATGACGATGATGATAGCCGTGATGAGGCGAACAGTTTCTTTAATGCATTATGTTTTCACTCCTTGGTGGCTATCATCATATATATCCTTACCATACCAGTTAATTCCGCAGCAACACTAATCCAACCTAAGACATCAACTTCTAAAGACTATAAGCAGAAAAAAGTTGCACAAAGGTTGTCGAGGTTATCGCTGAAAGGACGATGAACGCGGTGCTGGTGCATGTCAAAAGTACCGCCGTATATATTCTACACAAAAATAGCTATTTGTAAGTAGTTATTGATGTTCCTCACTTTTCTTCTGTTTTCTCTCTCTTATTATCTAAAACAATCGTCGAACAAAAACTGTATGCACACAACGAAATTCTTCTCTGCTCTCGTCTTTCTTTTATTACTTATGTATTCAGAGAGAAAAGAAAATGTTATTTACGTTTGTGACGTCGTAAACGTTTGTGATGATTATTTTGATTGCAAGAAAGAAAGGAGGCTTCAAAGAAAAGTAGTGTGCCCGTAAAAAACTAACAGACAAATTAACAGTTTCTATAAAGATTGAATAGCACTGTAATCTAGCATGTAATAATTTCCATTATTGTGTTTTGTGTACTGAATGGGCTTATACTAACCTACAAGCTACAACACAACAGTACCACCCGATTACACTGTGAGAAACTTCCGCATGATCTCACTCACGTTTCTCGACAAGAACAAGAACCGAAAAAATTTGTCGAAAGTAATCTTTGTTACGCCATTCTATTTTTTAGTGTAAAGCATAAAAATAAAAAGTGAGTTATTCATTTTGTTTTATGAATAGATGAACCTTTTTCTCCGACAAAATGTGTTAGTGCGTCTCTTTGCTACTCTTTCAATTATTCGCTGCAGGTAGTCAGCGGAAAAATGACTTAATGGAAAGACGTACTGTTTAACATAGGAAGGCGGCTTCGAAAGGAGGAAGACTGGGCCTCCGCAGTCGAAGAATAGAAATTAGTGTTTAATTATGCGAGAAAGGATTGTAGGATTAGCAAACTACTCCCGTTTTTTCGCGTTCTCCTCTTCCCTTTTCAAGTGACTCTCCTCCATGTGTGAGAAAGAAGAAATGCTTTTTCCATTAATTCTACAAGTCAAGTGCATTGTTATTAATTGTCTTTACGGAACAAAAGAGCTTGTGTTTCACCGTATGAGGAGAGAGCGAGCGAAGGACGTGGAACGAAGATAATTGTGATAATAGTGCACTTTACACTTTCTCTCTGCTGAAAGTACTCTGAAACTGAGACGAGGAGATTCAAAGGAAGAAACAACGAATAGAAAATGCTTTTTCTTATTAGAAGCAAGCTTACGAAGTCATCCTTTGTTTATTAAGGAAACTCTTTGTGTAAAGAAAAAAGCAGAGTTAGTCACTTTCACCACTTCTCCGAATCTTTATATCCACTTTTTCTTCTTCTTTTTGAACAAACCTCAGATTTGTTTCACCGGGCTGAAATACGAGGCTCTACTTTTTAATAATGCCATATATATTGTAGTTCAAGAATAAAAAACTTTCCTAGTATGAAATATAGACCGGCGGAACTTGGATGAAAGGGACTGTTGCTGGGAAAACCAAACTACTTAAACTCGAGAAATTGGTTATGTGCACGAATAAGGAAGAGAATAACAAGAAGGTCGAATTTACGAGAGACCTACACTGTGCCATTATGTGCGCAGAATATCTATTTTGAAGAAACCCTTGTTGTTGTTGTATCATATCCCTTCTCTTCTTATTACAAATTGTGTACACAATAAGGGATAAACTTTTTTGTTGCAAGCGCCACGAACTGTTGTGCAATAAAGATTTGATAGAAACATGAAACAAACGAGAGGAGTCTGCGGCTAATTTTTCTATGCTGACCGTCCCTCTTAAAGCAGACAATGTCAATTCGATTAAGGAAGAAAAATGAAAATTCGCTTGCATTGTCGTGAATGAACCACAAGACAAAGTCGATGATAAAAGTACGATATTAAAAGTTCACTGTACCGGATGTTTCCATTAGCCATGCGAAAGGGTCTTTAGAAGGGTTCTGGTTCTAAATCATCTCCTGTGCAAACGGATATAAAAAAGCTGATGTCAGTGCCGTTAGAGACACGAGATTTATAAAATTTTGACTTTTCGGAAACGATGCTGAAAAGGGTGCAATAGGTCAAGAGTCGACCACATTGTAATTGAAGAATGCTGCACATTGTAAGCGAAACCATCAGCGTCGTATTCGACATGTCAGTCCAAGTATAGAAATACTTTCTTCTGTATAAGTTTTCTTCGTTTATCAAGAAATGCACATAGTCTGTGTTGGTTGATGATATATTATTTGTGTATTTGCCTTTGCCTCGATCTGATTTATCGTTTTCTGGTACACTTGACAATTTAGTAGATTTTTTCATCTGGTCCTTCTTTGTACCGATTGTCACGAAAATAACGCAACGAGAAGGCACGTTATTTCTCTTGTAAAAAACTTTTCCATGAAACGAGGTGGATTAATCTGAGAGAATTATCAGAAATGTCAGTCACTTGAAGATCTGTGAACACTTGAAAGTAAAAGAATGACCCTCAATTTGGATTCCAGTAGCGAGCAGCTGCTACTCATTTTATTACCGGTTATTTTCATCTGCTTCTTGTGAAGATACTTCAGCAAAATGACAAACGTTTGCTGAACAAGAGGTTTTTGTAAATACATTACATAAACCAACCAACCTTCTTTGATCTGCCACATGTGAAGCATATTCTATAACTACGGGATCAAAAGATGCCAGGAAATTGCAATTGTGCAGATGAAAGTGAACACTTGTTCTTTTTAACGTCAAAAATGCAATATATATTTTTAATAGAGTTTTTGCACACAGAAAATAGCAAATATCAAGTAAGTATAGAAAAGAAAAGCAAGTCATAAAAGTTACAAATTTTCGAGCCAAATGTTTTGTAATAATCTTGAAGTGATTTTAACGACTTCAGGTTTTATTTTACACTGGTATAAACTACAACAAACTTTTCATTTTCATTAACGTCTCTCCGTCTTGCTGTACCTCCAATCTCTGCTCCATCTCATGCGTTTACTTACTCGCCCAACTGAAATTTAAAGCTGTTCTAGATATTGAGTAAGTGTGCAGACGTACGCGATAATTACTGCATGGCTACAGCGGTGCTTTTAACGAACTCTTGTGTTACCTAGAGGCAAAGGAAATTACTCTTGCTTTCTCACCCTTTATGACAACATCGGAATGGGTGGCAATTGCCATTAAAATACGCATTTCTGGATTTCTAAGTGACGCTTTATACAAACCACACCCACGTCATTCTCCAAACAATAATACGAGAAACACCGCATGTAAAACTTTTAAAGGGACAACGTTTCCCCACGAGTGACTTGAAAACTAAAAGTTTATTTAATTTCGACCACTAAACTTTCTTGCAAGGTTGGTTATTTCAGTTCTACTTAAAATAGGGTTAACACTAAATAAATAATGTTAACAATAATACAGAGTGTTTGAACGGAACATGAAGTTTACGTCGTCATCTTGAGAAAATAATAACTAATAATACGACTGAGAGAACTGGCTCTTTGGCATTTGCAAACGACTTCTTCTTCTCAGTTAGCAAAAATTATTTCCAAGTTTTTCTTTGGAAGTCCACGACTGGAGTTGAGTTTCTACGGTTTGGCTTGCTGCACATGAAAAGGAG
The DNA here is from genome assembly GCA_021029165.1 of Cyphoderus albinus. Taxonomy (NCBI): domain Eukaryota; kingdom Metazoa; phylum Arthropoda; class Collembola; order Entomobryomorpha; family Paronellidae; genus Cyphoderus; species Cyphoderus albinus. The sequence goes on along the minus strand of VYYJ01000733.1, from coordinate 10,493 downwards.
ACAAAATCTAGAGAAGTGGGGAAGAAAGAAAGGAATGAATTTGAAAATGATGCTGACAACAACATTGTTCCACACTCTGATTGTATTCATGAGCAAAACAAGTAACAGCAAATGACGCTTTTAAACACAAAGGGTGAAACCGACAGGCGGTAGCACCAGTTGTCGCTGCGCTTCCTAATAAAAAAATTTGAGAGCAGGAAGGATAATCAAAAGTCGTGGATGTAAAAGTGTGAGGAGAAATGCAATGAATTGCAGCTTGTGCTGTACCGGCTTTTTACTACAGCGCGCTCCCATCTTGGTTACTCATTTCTACTATTATGAATTCTAATTTTGTTGGTTGGTTGCAGTCGTTTTACATTCAAAACGCTACAGTCTCGTGTCTGTGACTTTTTTCTATTTGAGATTTGATTTAAAGGAGTTGGTCGTCTGGGAAGGCGAATGACTATGAACAAAGCATGTTCAAGTCGCCAAATCTATTTTTGTTGAAGATGTTTACGAAGGGGAAAACCAAAGTACCGTAGCGGAAAAAGAAAGTGTTCATCTGTCAGTCAAACAAGGACTGCTGCTGAAAGCGGGCAACTAAGAGGAGAGTGGAGCGGCCTTATCATCAAGGAGTTTACATTAATAAGGATTTTTCAGCTTGCCTTTCCCACTTTCTATCAAAACTGCTCTAGTTTGAGAAATGTTATAGTTGTTCTTGGTGTTATTACAGCGCCTTGTACATGGCCGACAACCAAAAAAAGATAAAAACAATGATATGGGCTTTGTATGGATTTCAAACTTTTCCTTCTCTCGTAAAACTCAATAGTGAATCATCAAGATTAACATTTATTGCTTTGTGTGCGAAGTTTATTTCTACATCTCCATACTGGTGAGTGAGCCATGTCGTTCTTTCGTACATTTAGTGCAGCGAAGGGACATATTATTGCTATTACTACCTTTTCACTCATGTAATAACTCTCCTTTTGACTAATAAAGTTCATCCCTCACCGTATTGAATTAAAGAGAGAGAGAGACAGAACGGAAAGTATGAAATTTGTTACCCTACGGTTATCGCTTTGATTTAAAACGACGATGTAAAAATTCATATCATCATCACCTGGAAAAACTACGAAATAGACGTACCTGTTTTACATACCAAAAAGTTCTCGTAATTTTCATCACGTATATAATTATGTACACGTCAAACTATCGGCTATAATTAGACCACCTAACCAATATAATTAATAGTTTTTAACGAACTCAGTGTCGGAAATTTGATCGGCCACCTCGTTCCTGTGGAATAAGACACAGTTTTTCACATAAGCACACTGGTGAAAGTTCCAAGACTGGGTGGCCTCATTGAAAAAACTGGAGACTTTCAAAATGATGTTAAGAGCACGTTTGCAATTTTCGTTTAAACCGAAACTCCTATCAGAAATGTGAAAGAAAACGTTAATTGATAAAATCTTATAAAATGCCAAGAGCCATAGTGATGAAGTAAGTAACTTCAAGATTGAAAGATATGATGTTATAAAGGAAATGCATTAGGTTCGTGTTGAATCCAACCATAATGCGAACCAGACTAATACTTATTTCAGAAATCTATTGTGTTGCTAGTTTCATTCACTTTTTTACGTTATCAGTGTCGTTGTGAATTGTGAAATTTATTATGCGTGAAATGTAGCCTTCGTGATATAAACGACGCCTGTCATAAAACACGAACAATACCTGTTGACGACTTGTGAAAATTGATTGTTAAAATTAGACCATGAATGTTGATATTCTATCCTGCGAATTAAATTTTTTATCTGTGACTTGTGAGTGAAAGTATTGCATTGCATGCTTCAAGGAAAGTTATTTCTAAATCAATCAAGCTGTAGCTGTGTCTCTGCACATCACTTGTTATGGTGTATTTAAAGAAAGTGAAAACAGAGCTGCCTTTATTCCAGATGAAATGAAAAAGTTTACTGTGCAGCTTTGATGAATTTTTGACATGAAGGCTGCATTCAGAAAATTGCGACCCTTCTCCAAGTTTACTGACAATATTCTCCAAATTGACTCATTCAGCTCATCAGTTGAACCCCAAACTTTAGGCAAAGATTATTTCTAATACAGCTTCAGTGTTTTCCAAGAAGAACAAACGGAAGTTCGTCAAGATGAGATGGGGTGTTGAAACTTAAAATATGCTCCAATGTTCACAGAAGGCGAGGTGTGGTGTTTCACAAGTCGATGTATGGAACGATCTCTACTTCATTTTCTACATCGAGTCTTCTAATATCACATTACAGGACTTGAGCATGAGAAGGCATTGTTAAATTGGTATAGCAATACAATGAGGCCATTGCTCAACTTCCTCTTGAAAAAGAAGCCGGTTATTTTCTTCATAAAATACCGTCTATAACAAAAGACAGGTTGACTCTGTTATCCTCTACGTGTAACCAAAGGAGACGTGACTCTTCGAAAGCACGCCAAATCTTCTAGCTGTCTCAATTAGATTACACAAGTTCTTCAATTGACAGAATGTAATCGATGAAAAATAAAATATCTTTGGCAAAGAAAAGGTTTTTCACAGGTGACCATCCCAGGGGTACCTAGCACTTATAGACATTTGCCCCACTTTCTCCAAATATATGAGGAATGTTGTTCTACGAGGGATGTCTTATCAGCATCTACTGTTAAGAGTTATTGGCGGAAGTAAAGGAAAGTAGCGTCTTAAATATCAAAGGATTTTTATTATTACGAGCACAAGGTTTTTAGTGGACATTTTCTTGAATTACTCAATCAACGTTTTGGGCTATTACACAAGTGTAGCAGACACGGCCGTATCAAAACAACTTAACTTTATTACCGAGAGACATTGTTCCCCGGTCCTTTCTTGATTACAAAGACTGGCTTGTCCCCAAAGTAAATAAATATGTATGAATAAATGTTTTATACCTTCGAACAAGTACCTTGTGACCGACTAAAGAGAATACAATGGAACAAAGAACTTGCTTCGAGTTTTAATACTTTGGCTTAAGCTAGGTTTAACTGATATCTCTAATTAATTTTAAGCTTAACCGTATGGCCAATTAAAATAATTTTCTGTTTTATAAATTCGGCTGCCAAAGGAAACACGCGACGAATACTGAGCAATAATGTGTCGTTTAGTATTAAAATTAATAATAATAATTTCATTAAGCAGTACATCACAAACGAAGCGACAACTTGAAAGGCTAAATATAATATTTCGATACCATCATTTTTTGTAGCCTGTCAAATCATGAAAACGACTTACTTTAGAACTTTCTCTTTTTACGTGGAATAAAATTAATGGACACAAATTACAATTTTGAGAAATGGTGATAAAGCAAATTTTATTAAAATGGTGAGTGTTTTTGTTTGATACGTTAGGCTGCACGGTTCTATTTGTAGGATACGTCCAGTTGATTGCATTCAACTTTGCTTTGGTGTCATCATCAGTCATCATCGTAACTCTGCTGGATTCGTGAGCTTTTATTCACTTCGACGAGGTAGTTCGTTCGTGATGATCTTTTATCCTAGTTTTTAGCTCCAATGTTGTCTCCAACTATTGTGAGAAATGTGTCAGCTGCTTCAGATTGAAATTGCTTAGGATTCGCTCACCTTTATCATACCCTACGAATCTATCCTTTTTACAAAGTACTGGATAAAAAATTCCAATAATATGTGCACATTCAAAGAAAGTCATGCCGCTTTTGCTAAAAAGAGATTGTTACACTTTGTCACAATCGTTGTGGTAAGTGCACTTTCCTCTTCTCCACGTATCTCGGATGAAATCACAATTTTTGCATCTCTCATAGCAACCTCCTATTGAAACTGATTACACATTCATGATTTTGGAGTAATTTGCAAGCTCCATTCTTTACTTGATGAAGCCGGAAATAAGCCGAGATCTGAAGAGCGGGGTCATACAAGGCCTTTGTGTGAAACATTCTCGAGACACAGTAATAATATGTAATATATTAAAAAATCCCAGTACAGAAAAATAGCGAATTCTTTGCCCTTTTTGGGTTGTATTTGAAATCTGAAATGTAATGGGCATTTTTGCTTGGGAATCTTTTTAGATGTAAGCCTGAATCTGTATGAGACGAGCAGGTCTTTCAAATTCCTACAAATTCAGTTAGACGCGTGCCTAACCAGGGAATAGATAAGATTTGTATTCTTCATCTGGCAAAAATCTTCTTACAGAAAGGACACTTGAGTCACTAGCACCGTTACTCTCTTCCAGGTTTTACAGGAAAAATGAGGCTTGAAATACGTGCACGGGTCTGGCTAGAGAAAACAGTGTAAAAAGACAGTTTTATGCGTTGTCGGTCATAAATTGAAGAAGCACATCCAGTCGCGTTATTACCAATTGCGTTGAGGGTTAGTTATAGATTTGAAGAAGGTAGCTTTGTAAGTGTGGGTAGCGCCACTTCGCGCTTCGGTAGTTGACACTCATTCCGTATTCTGGATAAACTGAGCCAGGATGTGATACGGCAAAAGTATCCGCTCCAGCCGGGCGAGAGTGTGTGAAGCTTCAGTACCGTGAAGTAGTGAGTTAGTATCATCCACGATATCTTGATTACATTGGAAGGAAATTCGCTAGTGAAGTGAAAGGAGACTAGCGTTCCACTAAATTGAAACCCAGTTATTATGCTCTAAAGGGAAAGTCGTAGGTCTGACCAAACAAAAACCGAAATCAATTTAAGTTTTTCCTTGTCCAATAGTACAAAATCGCTCTTTATAACTGGCATACAAACCACAAACCATTATGATCAGAAACCTCACCTCTTGTTGAAGCAACTTAAATAAATGCTCAGTAGCATACAGTAAACTGCGAATTTACTACAAATGTCACTCATATGATACAAAGCTGTACTAGGTTTCTCTTATTCCAATCATGAGATCAACTGATGTAGAGAACATCTTGTCTATAAGGTCAATTATTTTCATATATCTTGCCAAATTAAAACAATATCTCACTTTCTTCAAACAGTGAAAATGTAAAATACATTTTTTTAAATATTCAACCTTATTATAAATACAATGGAATGTGCAATTTATTACCATATGAATATATCAGAAACCAAAATTTGAAATTAGTCAAGTTGAAATTATCTGGACCGGTAGAAGAGAAGCAACTGCCAACCTATTCCGTTGTTCCACGACTGATTTAGTCTCACTAAATTGAACGTGATAGTGCCTATACGTTTGTAAGTGACGTCAGTGCTTTCTCAAGATCCGGTGTCTCAAGAAACTAATGAATAAGTGGTGCTCCTTCTTTCTCCATTTTATTTCGTTATACTTGAGATATATCACTGCGAAGTCTGGAGGGTCTTTACTCTAAACCTTTTCCACTGACACACCAATTCATCTTTATGTTGTCAAATCTAGGGAATGCATAGTGATTGATGAAGTGAATGGGAAGTATTTTAAAGTCAAAGTCTATGCGAATCATTATAGAGCAGGCTCGAATGTCAGTAATTTCTGCCCGTGACATGCAGAGTTTTGTTATCTTTTGGAGAATTACGTCTTGAGAACTTGAGAAGAGGTAAATGTTTGCTCAAATTTGGAATTCATTTTTGCCAATAACGAGAAGCTACCTTTTTCAAATTTCAAAGAAAGCAGGAGGCATAGGTTGTAGGTTTGCAATGTTTTTTTAGAAGTCCTGAAATAAATTTTCTGAAAACTGTTCTACTACGTATTTATATATTGAGTATGCAGTATTGGCTATGCATACATTGTATAACCAGAATTTATAGATGGCTCGTAGGATTTATAAGCTCCCCTTTAAATAAAATAGGGTTTTCTTTCAACTTAATGGTACTCTAGAGAAAAACAAAAATTGTGTGGTAGTAAAAACCAGGCATTCGATTTGAGGTGGACATTAATTTCTTTACATATACAAACTGTTGTAGAAGTACTTTGTGGTCATTTCTCAGACTTACATGCCAAGTCAAGCCAGTCATTTCAGTCTTGACTCTACCAAGGTTTGCTTCAGTTGGAAAGGGGCTGAGAAAATATTTCACAGAGCTGGCTATTGGAATTATTACAGTAAAATTTTGGTCCTTTTTCATAAATTATACCTTTAGCCTTCACTATCTTCTCTCATTTTTCTTTTCAACAGAAAATAGCCCAACTTCAATTTGTCCCTTTTCACTAACTATATATTTAAAAGTATTAATTTATATTTTTGTATGTATCATAGTTAATGTCATGTGTTAAACAGCTTACGATTCGAAACTGCATGAAACTTTACTGTGGAAAACAAGTTGGTCCCAATTTAGAAATCGTTTTGGTTTGACGCAAATATCCCACACATTTCTATGTTTACTTTAAAAATCAAACAGACGACTTGCTCCGAGATATAAGTCAAGTATCATTAAAACGACTATCAATCAATATTAAAGTCATTTTGAATGATATGCCTTGCCTATCTAACTATGCCAAATTGTGTCAGTACCTGCAGAGAGAGCGAACGGCATTAAAGTAATGAGCCTAAATTGAAAAAAGCATCCGCCTAAAATTTTAGGCAAGACTTTAGTCATGTGGGAAAGTATAGTGCATCAAGTTTTGATGTGGCTGAAATCTGACATGGTAAATTAATGACAGATAATCGATGTTAGTTTGCTCTTGCTTCTTTCTCCGGGGAATTATTACTTGCTTGTTAATCCAAACAAACCTCCGCGGGGAAACTTTACGTTCACAGAAGAATATAGGATGTTGCTTGACTTGGTAACATTAATAAAATGTCCTCACTGAACTTAATCCTTAGTCTAGTTTGTTGGTTGTGAGCAAACAAAAAGTAGGCAAATGAGATTGAGGAAACAAAGGCAAACGAAAGAATAATGGAACAGGTTAGTTAGACGTACCTAAATAATTATAGCGCGTAAATGTGTGCACGAGAGGCAAGGTTTATAGTTGGTTACATGTTCGTATGACAAACGTCTTTCATTGAAAATTTTATTAGTATCATCCTCAGACCGTGCAAAAGTTTTTAGACGCTCAATTATTGTGTAGGACACGTCTATTCATCCTCCCTAAACTCCTAGCCATTGTTTTTGTCATTATGTAATTATTTGAAGCGAAACTTTTTTATTATGCAAATGTCGACGTAAACATCCTAGAAGCTGTATGGTTTTAAACCATGCCTGGGGGAAATTAACAAAAGTCTTCGTTTTTGTAGGTATACCAGTGTGTTAATTACATATCATTAAGTCGAATTCGTTGGAAGAAATGCACGTAACCTGCCAAGCATTTCAACATCGAGCAACCTCTCAACTATCCTAAGTGGTAGTTTTATTCAGAGAAAATGCATGAGTCATATGTTTTGAAAATTATCGCCCGTAATTGTATTGTATGTTGCATCTCATAGGTATTCATGAAGTATGTTTTGATGTACTGCATGGTTTCGGCAGGTATTGCTCAAAAAGAGTTGGACTAAGCAACCGGAGCAATAGATTTTCTGTTGCAATACTAGATGAAAGTAATAAATATAACGTACATAAATATTTACTCATCACTTTTTTACACAGTCAACTATAGTGAAAGTGAGGATAACCACTGTTGTCTTTACTACGACCATTTACTATGCAGCTCTGTAAATGAAGGCAAAAGGCAACACAAAGCACCACCACCAATAATACACGCATAAATATAATATTCCACACTATTCCATATAGCCATTCAACCTCTTTAGTTGTTTGCAAAAACAAAAACATCGTTTTGAGAAACTCGGTATGTAATGAAGTATGGATAACCAGTAACTAAGGAATATTATGTCAATTCAGGATTGAAATTGACTCAGGTGAACTTCCTGAATCAAACATGATATTGATTGTGATGCATGGAGGAGAAAAAGAAATAGGCTCAAGTGTTTCTATTCGGTGAAACGAAGAGTGGGGAGGAAGGGAACCTAGAGTCAAAATTATCGGCATTCTGTAGTAATGGTTTAGTCATGTCACAGTATAGGTTGCCAAGTTGCCATACCATGTAGTTAGGTATATGCTTTCACTTGGTGTCTTTTCCGCGCGTCACGCCTTTCTCCCACTCTTTCTCAGTTTCTTGCGTATTTTACCTCCGAAATGTCATTAGAGAGAAACATCCGCAAAAACGACTACAACAAGGAAGCACGCAGTCGTGCACTTAAATAGTGAAAGGAGCTCCCTACACGTATTCAATCATATCAATAATAATCACCAAACGTACTTCGAATTGTGGTCTTATTATTTTCTGGGAGAATGCATTAGAGCTGAAGGATAGCAAGCATGAAAGTTCGCAAAGTAAGTAAAGAACGAGCTCGACAGATTAATACTCGACGACTCCGGATGGATGGAAGGGAAAAGGAGTAATGATATGAGCACGAAAGAAAAACTCCGACTAAGTGCTACTTCGCTTACCTACTTTAATTCTTTCCAACTCTTCATTTATTTCTCAATGCTCCTTTCAGGCATTCCTCTCAATGAAATCTATACTGAAGAGAAAATGAGCATTTATCTAAACAACCGCTGTTCCTCTCCTATAGTTGTTTGCGTCTGGCTCTGGATTTTGCATTATTAAAGGATGGTATCAAAACGCCATAACTTGGGCCTATGGGTGCGGACTAATAAGTTAGAAAATTCTGATTCCGATGGTGCTTTTACCTTATTAAAATTCCGTGAACTATGTACTTTTCTACTTACTGAAAATGACACCCGAAGTCGACTAGATTTTAAGAGAGTTTGTGTCTCTACTTATAACTGCCGAATTTGTCCCGCTACGTAAATAAGTTTAGTAACAGGACTACTAATTTTCGTACTCTTTCAAATGCTATCAAAATCAGAAAGCCTCGGTTTCAGATTTGTAATAAATACCTACATACGTACTTGAACAATGCAAAACTGAGAAGTTGTAATGTTGTAAATCCCTCGTGCCTAAGTTTTGCCAGGATGACCCCCCGAAGCACCGAAAAAAATTGTTCCAAATGGCCAAAGAATGATTTAATAGAAAATACCCATTTGACCCATCTTTGCCTTGGTGATATTATTTATGCAAATATACTACAACTTCAAATATAATCTCATCTACCTATATTAGAAGAAAACAACAAAATTGTAACTGGGAAAACACCATCGGAATCGGAATTGTTGTTCTCTCAAATATGTCTTATTAGGGTGGGCTTGAGGCCACTCTAATGTATTATGAATACCTACCGTCCTAGGGATAACTTAAGCCTACTCAATTAACATTCCATTTCGTGACCTGGTCTGGTTATAAGCTGGTCTACTTGAAACATACATACTTATTATGTCTACTCACATTATTATTAGATATGAATATCATGGAACGTGGACCATAACTGACTAGGCATAAAAAGAGAGTGGTAGTTTTACCTTTCTCACATCAGGACGTGGTACATTAACACTTTAATGCTCCAAAATCTACATAATTCATGTGTGAACTTTTGTTCAATGTACGTAAACATTAGTTGCTATGTAGTATCACACTGTGTTTAGTAATCTAATATCTATGTGAATTTTTTGAAGGACGATTGAAATTGTGTGAAACGTGCAAAATAACGATGATGACTGCAGATATTTAATTCGTGAATTCTTATTAATTACTGTGGATGCACATGAGCTATATTAGTAAACAGATAGAGAATCGTATGAGGACTCAGAAAGTAATCACAGTTTGCGAATACATTATAGAAATTGGAAATCAGTGAAATCACAATGTTTGCTTTCCGAATAGTAGCAATCTCTATAATTGCATTGCAATGCATTTCTTGTCCTCCGATTCCCAAAACAATGCGATTACATTGCGATTACATTGGGAGCCTCCGAATAGTGACACCTCTATAATTGACATTTTAAATGGGGTGCAATTATTCGACGATTTCAGTGTGATTAAATTGTTATGAAAGATGCGGTAAAAAGTTAATGACTTAAAAGCAGATGAAGATGTACTTATTAATATGTCAAACTTAGGTGTATGTACTAAAGTGGGCGCCGAGGCAAAGTGCTCCCTTAAATTGATAGCTAAAGTAGAATATGACATGAATAGACAGTGACCTGCAGGTAAAAAATAATCAGGTCGCTACTGTATGACAAACACAATTGGGAATTACAATGATAAAAAATGGAAAGTACAGTAGTAAATGGAAAAGAACAAAGTACATTATTTCTGTACTGTACTGAACAGTTTTTCACTAGTCGTTCTTTAGTGACAAAGAATTGCCATTTGTCGTGAACCTGGGCATGCTTTCTTTTCGACTTGAGTGTCAACTAGTCAGGCCGTCATATGACTGGGAATCCTTAAGAATTACCAAAGACTGTCTCGTTGTTAAGACAACAGTGGAATGTCGGAGAAAATACGTAGGATGTTTGGCAATGATTAAACCAACTTTCGGATTCGATAACGACGCATGACGTTATCCATATGTGCTCATCAGCATATCATTCGAAAGAGCAGAGCTTGCTCTTTCTAGTGATACCATGACGCTGCCTTGGAGTTCATTTTTTCATCCA
>VYYJ01000732.1:0-46147 GCA_021029165.1 Cyphoderus albinus | reverse complement strand
CCTTTTGTCCCTTGACATTTATAAATTTAATCAGTTTATAAATCATCGTTGTAGTTATATGTGTGAGGTGAACAATTAATGGAAGAGGGAATTTGTAAAGGTTTGTCCTTGTCCTGTTTTGTACTATAATACTAGGTACATTTATGGTTAAGTATACACTACTACATATTTTTAAAAAAATAAGACGGTTAGAAAAATTGCTGCTGAAAATTAGGCGACCACAATCCTCAATGTAGAAGGATACGTGGGCTAACATTTTGTAAGACTGAAATGAACACAAGCAAAATGAAATTAATACTATTAATTTAATAGTAAAGTTTTATAAATTAAAAGTTGCCTCTTTGTATTTCCTCAGGCCACAGCTCATATTTGACTACAGGTGCCAAAGACACTCGTACACAGTAAACAGGTTAGGCAGGAAGTAGAGGCAAATTAAGAATTTCAGGGTTCCAGTTTCATGGCAAATTACATACCTCGTATTTATGGCTATATATAAAGGGAAGGGAAATAATTTAAATTCTAATTGAGTCACACAGACATTATGAACAAAGTATGGTCTATGTCACATTCTACCTCCTGTTATTATAAAAGTAGAAGTGAAATTGGAGGTCCTTTACATTGGGGGACTTTTCGATTATTCTTTATAAACAAGAACATTTTTGACGGTGGCGATATAATGGAACTTGCTAGATGTCCTTACTCATTTTACAATTTAGGTGTTTAATTTCTATCACTACGCATACACATTTACATTGTTTTGATCTCCTTGCGTTTCTACTTTTAATATGCGTGTACTCATTCCGTCCGATATTGAAGCAGCTAGAGTTTTCCACTTTTTAGTACTTTTTTAGTGTCGAAGCAATCAATTTTCTTTGGTTGCTTCGACAGGTACATAAATCCTCAATGTACGAGGATGCTGACCAACTTATTATGTCAAACGCGATCAGTTTTTACAGGCAAGTTATGATGGGATCTCAGGTTTGGCACAGACATTAGGCAGGGTCCAGGTTTTTGATGATGGTCTCCACCAAATCCTCATATTTGTTTCCATTTCATATAATAATAGTATTTAATTCTGTGCAAATTAAGCGAACGCCTTCGTTCTTATTGTTACATGAGTCTTGCATCTTGTGGGGTAGCTCCAATGTAGGAGTTGTCACACTTTTCAGTCCTTTTTGGTGTTGAAGCAATCAATTTTCTTGGTTGCTTCGACAGGTACATTAATCCTCAATGTAAGAGGATTTATGAAAGGGGCTTCAGCTTTTTTACAGGCAACCTATGGGATCTCTTTTAGTTTAGTGTTGAAGCAATCAATTTTCTTGGTTGCTTCGACAGGTACATTAATCCTCAATGTAAGAGGATTTATGAAAGGGGCTTCAGCTTTTTTACAGGCAACCTATGGGATCTCAGGTTTGGCACAGACACTAGGTAGGGTTCAGGTTTTTGATGATGGTTTCTCTTAAGTTTCACTGAAATACGCTTTAAGAAATATTTTACTATTGTCTACCATCAGTATGAAACTAACGTCGCAAGATTCTATGTAGGTTTCCACATTAGTCGTCTCGTCGCGATGGAAGCATAGGTTTGTATTTGCAATTGTAGCGTTGCTTTCACCTTTGACTTTTTCTCGGCAATTACTGAATCATTTCATGTATAATGAAAATTTCATTATATTAAATATTGATATTCATAAATTATTTAAGCTTAAAACTTTCTGCCGGTTTGAGAGGCACACAATATACAATGTAGTAGGTTGTGTAATGGATTAGACAAATAAAACAAATGGTATATATTGTCACATCTTGTATGAAAAAACAATATACCGTAGAAGTAATTTTAGTTATAGGATTTTGAAGAATTTGTTAAATTTTACCAACAGATTGCGGAGTTTGATTAGACAAGTAGAACATTTAAAATGCATTTTGAAAATGAGATAAATTGTTTGTTAATTCATCTTATGGTTTAACATTATTTATTCTTCTTACAGAATGAGAATGAGAATTCGCGAATGCGAATTTGGTAAAAAGTACCAAAAATTGTTTATTTATTGTATTTTCTATAACCTTTGGACAACGCTTCCTCACCTTTTTGTTGGTGTATTTACGAAGTAATAGTCGTCAAATGCAAAAAAAAACAAAATTATTTGGTCTAATTCAATGTAAGAATTGATCTTTTTTTTCATTTGTTAAATGGATAATCCATTGTGGGTTACTACAGATTCTGTAGTACGTGTAGCTTATGTATTTAACAATATTTATTATTATAATTAATAAATAATGTAAGCCTGCTAAATTAAAGACTGATGTTGTTTTTACCAAGATGCGGAATGGAACTTTCATTATGGAAACGGAAGTGCCTTCCGTGCACTCTCTTTGGCTTTTTATTGTTTGTGATGAAGTTGTCATACTTTTCTGGTAGTTTGAGAGACGCACTCTACAATGTAGTAGGTTGTGTAATGGAATAGATTGGACAAATTGTCACATCTTGTATGAAAAACAATATACCGTAAAAGTAAATTTAGTTATAGGATTTCGAAGATCTTCCCCGTAGCGTCCGTTAATTCTGGTATAGATTGACTAGACAAGTAAAACATTACTTTTAATCTAGGTTTGTTTTTATTTTAAAATGTGTTATTTAAAAATTATCTCGTATAAAGTTGATTTTAAAATGGGATAAATTTTTCTTAATATATCTTATGATTGTAATATATATCAAATGTGAATTTGGTAAAAAGTACCAAAAATTGTTTATTTATAGTATTTTATATTACCGTTGAATAACGCTTCCTCGCCTTTTTGTTGGCATTTATGAATTTAAGAGTCTATTCAATGTAAGAATTGATCAATTTAAAAAAAAATTTAAATGGGTAACGGGTAACCCATTATGGGTTACTACAGATTCTGTAGTACAGAATTAATAAAGTTTAATTAATAAACTTACGCAGGTTATTATTAAATTATTATTTACTTTATTTACTCATTGACATGATTTGTTAAAAACAATATGTCTATTCCCTGTTGTGCTTCAGGGAATTCAACATTTAATTACACATGTATACAATTATGTGTATCTTATGTATTTAACAATATTTATTATTATAATTAATTAATAATGTAAGCCCGCTAACTTATAGTTAAAGACTGATGTATTTACAAGACAAAAAATAATGCATTTTAATGATAAAAGAAAATAAAGGAATACTTTCACTTGAATCCTATTATCCTATTATTTGCATCCATTGGAGAAGAATCCGTTTGAGTGATGAGATTTAAAAGGAGTACGAGACTACATTTTAATGATACTTTTTGGGCTTTTCCTTTTTACTTTAAATCCTGGTCATACTTTCTTCTTCGTAGTAATTAAAAAACGTTATCCGTCCACTAAAATTACTCCCAGTTCCGCTTGCATTCTAGAGGATATATATTTTTTTAGATATGACACAAATGCAAAAGAATATGCTGCAGTTTATAACATTATGCCGATGTCATCTAGTTGATAGATAGATTGAGTAGAAATGAAATAACACATTGGAATGACCTAGAATAACACCAAGCAAACAATTACAAGGTCATCAAACTCTTCATTAAGAATGGGCAAATGAACCCAATTATTTGCACTATACCAAATCTGATCCACACCACAGCCTAATTCCCAAATCCAAAATAGCTTTGTCACATTCCACGCTTTTCACCTTTTAGAACGTAAAGCACTTGCAAGTCATCATCGTCAAATAGGATATTAATATGCAACGTTATGTGTGTCTGCACTGCAGTCTTCATGCGCCAACAACGAATCAATTAGGATATTATGCTGCTTTCCAGCTCCTTTCTCTTCGACAATAAGCAATTAGTAATTAATAATAGACTCCGTAAAAATATGATGATAGCTGGGATGGATTACAACGGGTGGGCGCAGTTAGAGAAGCCGCACTGACGCTGCGTGCTATTCACAATCAGTGCAACCATCATGCTAATTCTATTAGGTAACAGGCGACATATGAATTAATGTATGTACGATTCGTCTTCAGTCTGCAGTAATAAATTGAATAATTACAAATTATGTTCACTGAAGCAAGCAATTAATAGGTACTTGATTGCATCATTATGACTATGGAATCGAAGAAACTTCTTTTTCGGAACGACAAAGCAGAAGCTACGACCCATCTCATAAACATTTCGAACATTTGTATGCAAATGATAATTTAATAATTCATCCTCCACAAGAACGTTTTATCGAAAAAGGCTAAAAACTTCTTCGATGCGTCATGCCATGTATGCCGCACATTTTTACAGTGAAATAAATAGGTTGGACATCTTTATTGTTCCAGTTAAAGTCTGCAAGTATAAAAGGAAACGAAAAACCATTTTCTCTACACAGTTGACAACTGACGGTGGTCCTAAGCGAATAAAAATATAGTACAACTTAAAGTTCAAGTCTCAATAATTCAGTGTTTAGCAATGGAGAGTAAAATCGTTTACGTTGTCTTGCTCGTCGCAGGCTGTGCTTCAACGGTAAAGAAACGAATATCTTTCAAATATCTGTTTACTTTAGATAGACCACCAATTACTTCATCACTTTCCCCTTTGACGACGATTGATATTTAGGTCCTCTGTCAACAACAACCCGGCTACCAGGTTTTGGAAATTCCAGCGGAGAGGTATCAAGACGCCAGACAAGCCATGGAAGGGGCCACGAATCAACTCCAGGCCAACTTGATCAACGCTCTCAGCGCAATGGCAAATGCCAGTCAGATCGCCGGACAAAACGTTGCCCGATCTGCTGCTCTCATGATCCGTGGATTCGTCACGAACTCATTCCAGCTCGGAGGAGTTGTCGCATACATGCCCAAGCTGATTTTCCTTGATGGACCCACCCAGTTCATTGAGACCCTGAGATTGATCCGAAGCAACCAGGTCCGCTTACCCAACGACATTGACAGCTCCATCGACACCTTGCTCACCTTTGCCGGTCAGTTCAGAGACTCTGGAATCCCTCAGAACTTTGAGCCGTTCATCAATTTCTTCCCCAACATTTTCGCCGGCGTCGGAGATTTCCTTACCACACTCGTCGACAGTGTTTTCGTCTTCATCAACCCTATTCCATCGGGCCCCACTGCCCCCACTCTGCCTACAACATTAGGAACCACCCAGAAACCCTAAGTTAGCCAAATTACTAAGTTGTATTAAATTACTTATTAACAAACCAGCCATGGTATGAATAAAACGTGCCCAAAGTAAAAACTTCTTAATGTCGTATCATTGCATATATTCAATCGCATTGTTGGCACTATGAATATGAAATCATATAATCATTATGTAATCATTCATTTGCCACACGGCCTATTAACTGCTTTTAACTGCCTAAGAATCATTAAAACAAAGATGTGTGTTTCAGACAGAATATTCAAGTTACAACTGCTCTATTCACGTAGATATGTTAATATCCATGGTTAATCAGAAAATTGAAAAACAGTGTAAAGTTATAATAAAAAGGTACGAAACAAAGATATTTTATAAAAAATTAAGCACAAAAATTTATTCATTCATGTATTATAATTTTGTCAGCAAGAATGGCGTACAGTTGAAGTTTTAATAAACAAGTTAATGTTATGTAAAATATTGTGTGCCAGTGACAAGTGTTGCCAATGATGTTGTATAGTAGTGACAATTTTTCAGTCCTCTCAAAGACTACATGCGCATATTATGCATCTATTGTTTGTAAGGAGATTTTTCTACATTTTTTCAGTCTGATTAGATCTACACATTCATATTTTCTCAGAGACAGGACTATTTATGAGATAGACGGTAACATACAGATTAAATATTAAACGCAAATATGATCATTAAAGAGTTGATAGATATATATACTTTTGATTTTGTAAACTGACGACGAATAAAATATCTTTTCTATTATGATATAGCTTGTAATATAATTTTCACTACTAGACGTAAAGTTGATTCTCTAATCCGTATTTGCCGTTGTTTGAGTAGATGTGAAAGGTTTACTAGACGAGTTCCGTGGAAGGTTAGCGTGATTAACATAGCACTGGGAAGTAAAGTTGTTACAATTGTCCTCCGCACCGGACCCGTTCTCGGATGGATGACTACCGTTCTGGCTGATGTAGCCTGAATCAGTTTTCTTGGTGGTGGAATGATTCATCTCCTTAGGTGGTGGCACTGAGGTAATGTAACCGGAGGTCTGGCCCATGCTGGTTGAAGAAGAGCACCCAGATTTGGAATGATCACAGCCATTCTGATTAGCATACTGAATTCGGCTATTACTACACGTCTGATACGGCGAACAAGGTTCGTCACTGGCTTGATCTTCATTTGGTATCGCGGATCCGTTTGGTCCAGGAACATTTTCAGAGGAATGACTTGCTAAACGTTGGAAGCAGCTTCCGCAAACTCGGACAGGAGTGAACATTTGTTCACTTGGAATTGTAATTGTTTGGTCGGAGCAGTCAGCGCAGAAGATCTTTCCGCAGGATCTAATCCATTAAACAATAACGTTTCTTTAAGATTAATACTATCACAGCATGGAGTTTTAAAACAATTTTTCTTGATAATACCTGCAATGATGCTTCCGTCTCCCAAGCCAGAATGAAGCATCACACCCCATGCATTTATGAACTGCGTAATCTGGGAGCCAAAGTGGTGGTCGTGTATCTTTCTCGTCAACCGCTTCCCATGAAATCTCGGATGACTGTGACTCGTGTCCCACAGACTGATGTTCCCCACTTGTTAAAGAGTCTCCGACAGACACCTACAGATCACAAATATTTATTCATTATTACTTTGCGTCCAATAACGTCAAAGTAGCACCTTGGAATGGATATCTTACCACGTCGTCAGGACGATCAGACATGTGATGAGTACACTTATGGCACACTTGCTTCATGAGAGCTTGACGGGTTAACTGAAGCTCCCTCTGAAGAATCTCAATCTGACTCTAAAAAACAATTCAGCGAGAAAATAATCCATTAACTGGCTTTCGTTTTTGGAAAAAGTAAGTACTGAAAAAAAAACTTAGCTAACCTTGTATTGTGTCACGATTGTGTTAAGACGAGTTTGAACCTCATCGTGAAGTGATGAGAGACCATCAACATCAAATGCAGATCTAGTGATGGAACACGAAGCACCCAGCGTTACATCTTGAAGTTGTTTGTCAACTCTCGCTTGTGCCGCACTATCATCCGGAGTCGCGGGCACTCCTGTCGACGGTGTCCTTGAATGCATTGGTGTGTTATAACTAGAAAATTTACTGGCGCCCCCACTGCCAGCAGTAATACCGTTGGACGGTGAGATGACTGATGAAGTGGCGATGGTGCTATTAGAAGAATTTCCGTTCCCATGAACCATTGTACTAACGTAAATATCTTCCAAAAGTCGACGACTCGTTGCGCATATTTCGCATGGAGGAGGCAAAGCAGCTTCTGAAGAAGGTTGACCTACTTCAACTTCAGCGACGACGGGATCGTTTGGTATCACTTCGCTCTTGACCTTGGTTCTACCATTAATCTCGTCCGTTCCGTTGGGCATGCACTGCTTGGAGGATGGGTCAACTGTTTCCAATCGTCGTTTCGCTAGCGTGATGTTAACGGCGGGTCCAACAGTAGCAGTAGTTACAACATCAGTCTTCCCTCTTTGTCCTTCTGGATAACTCTCACGTGCTTTGTTTACATCAGTCTTCAACACACGGTTATCACCTCGGACTATCTTACCATCCGTTCCATCCGATAGAAGAGTAACGTCAGCCACCAAAGTGTCAGTGGAACTTTCAACTGACTTGGGGTCCACCCGTGACATGCTGACCACTGTGGATTCTGACTTTGACTCCGAGTTTGGTTCGGTGTCGTCATTTTCCGAATCTTCGAAATCGGTTAAAAGTCCAATACCCGTGCTCGAGTCATCAGCGGTGTAGCCGCTCGTGTTATGAAGATTCCGGTCTGCATATAGGTGTTCTGGAATTTTCTTGATGGGCGTAGATGCCCGCATTGGTTCGCCGTCATCGCTGTCGGCATCACAAGTATCTCCAGCGTGGAAACTATAAAAAAATACCCCGTTAAATACTACTACTGCGTATCAATAACTCTGTTAATTCAATTTTTACAAATTATTTCATACCTATCGGAAAGATTTGGATCACTCTGTCGTCGCTTCAATCCTCCCGGATAGGGAAAATGCAGGTCTTCACAGGATCGAGTCTTACTTTTGTTCAGTGCTTTGCACGCAGTCATTCGGTCGTTCATTTCACAATCCGCAGCAACGGAGGGGGCGGGCGAAGACTCCTGACTTGGATTGAGGATTTCTGAAGTTTGTGAGGGAGGATTTTCGAATCCCAGGTAAACCTGAGTCCACAGCACCAACTCCCTTACCTCGCACGAAGGCCCTAAAACCTACCAAAGCAACAAATTATTGTTAGCAATTATAATTAAATATCCTTCTGATGACCTTGAAGATACTAATTGCGAAATTGTGAATCAATTACTTTATCACATGATAGGTACAAATTGTTCCTAAATTTTGACGCATTAGATGGGGCCCTCAGGAATCTCCACACAGAATGTGTCAATCGATCTACTCCCAACTGTTGCCGTTCCTTCGAAGTATTACACAGAAACGTGCCGAAAAGATTGGAGTAAGTGTGCTGAGCCAATTTTACCTATAAATGTAGCCAATTAATGAGTATTTTTAAATTTTGTTTGAAATTAAAACGATATGCTTTTGTTTTGAAAAGAATTCTTACCAAAAATGTCAGGTTGAACTCAAAAGCGGTGGGGAACTGCCGAATTAATTGGTGCAAGCAGTCTAGCCATTGTAAGAATACTGGACATCTCTCATTCACATCTTCGGAGCCCGTCAATTGGCCGCACCTGTCCGCAAATTTGTGGCCAAAATCCAACCATTCTCTTTCGACCAAGACTTGAAATCCCTGTGGAATTTTAAAATTATAATAGTCTTATTCTATTAAGTATTCCATATTAGTTTGAGTTTTATGAATTAACAATACTATCCAGTTAAATATTGGCACCTCTAAGCTCCTGTAATAGGGATCCAACAATATCTCAGCCAACGCGACGATCTGGGGAGTTCTGTCCCATCCATCGGAACAATGTACCATCACCGGGCGACCTTCGTCCTCAATGGCAGTTACAACGGTAACAGCAGCTTTCATTAATCCCGACATATGCTGAAGCCATTTACAGCTTTCCAGTTGACTATACCAGCTACTGTAAACGTTCATTAGAAAAATAAATGTATTTACTAATTCCACTTAAGGTGCATTTACACACAACCCCGACAGTTTTTGAAATAATTTGAGTTGGTGATTACTTTAACCAAAGTTACTTACTTGCTTTGGTCAGACGACATAGTACAAAGTTGACGAACATTTGTGAAGCTCTTTCGAATGGAATGAATATTGGCTAAATTCATGAACTGAATTTCACATCTTGGATAATACTCGAGACATTCACATCCCCCACCTCTAGCACGGTTTGCCACCGCCGTTGTATACGATCTTGCATCCAATATTAGTAATTTCTGGAAAATAGTAAATTTTCAAATTTAGTTACGTAATATGTGACATTAAAGGAAACATCTGGCATTGACTACTCTTTAATGATTTGATTAATTATAAGGGCGGTTCATAGCAAAGAGGCATTATTAAGTAAGATTGAGAGGTACTCGAGCTTCAACCATTAAATACCTACTTGCCAATTAGAAGGTTAATTTGACTTAAATTTTGATCATAATTTATTTCAGTTCTTTAAAATTTGCCATACTCAGCTGTAATACAGTTGGTTTGCAATGGACATGCAGCTTTGATTGACATTTTTAATCATGATTCTTTAAAATTCAATAAACTCATTGCCCTTAAAATTGTCACTGGTTTTTCAGTGAGATAATCAGAGTAACTTTGTACAGAATGAAATGATTGATAGAAAAAATGACGCAAGAGAACGAGATAAATGTGGTAGCGATAAATCCTCTATCGAAAGGATATTGTTGGAATTGCAAAACAGCTTATTAAAATGTATGTTTTGGTACAAGGTTCATTCTTAATCTCAAAAGTTGTCCCACAACAACAACATTGCAAGAGGAGAAATTAATTCGATCCCAATTAAAACCCTAAGCTAATCCCAAACAACCACCATCATGCAAACATATCAGTCAGTCCAAAACCTGTTGTTACTAATTTGATCATGATTCATGTATTAATCACCTTAGGCTATTCAGTCCAGCTTCTCAACCATGCCAAAGGTTTTATCACTTCATTTTTAAATTGCTTTGTAAGCAAACGCAAAGAACCTTTGGTTTACTTTGTTCGAAATCAACATTTCATGACATTTCATCGCACTTTGGCAGGTACAAAGACGAAGTAGGATCTCTGCGTAGTAAAATTCTAGCAATGTTTTAGGCACATTGTACTAAATGAGTCATTTAAAATGACCCTGTCATTCAATTTAATTCAATTCAGAAATCGTTTCATGCGAATATTACATATTAGTATATTACTATTACGATGAACGATGTACCCGAAAATGAACCTCAAATTATGTTTAAACTCTAAAAAATACTAGATACAAGTAGGTATTCATTTAAGAAGATGGAACACTGAGAAAGAAAACTAAAAGTGTTCAGTATCGAATCATTAATAATAAAAAGCCAGATGCATTAGGACAACCTGACTGACTGAAACATTATCTAACATAGAAGAATATTATTTATTAATTTCTCGTAATGAAGAAAGACCAACTAAAACTGAAGCCGACCTTCACAACCTTACTTATTAAAAGATAAGATGTTGTGAAATACTATCAACATCAACATCCCTGGAAATGAAATTAATAAAAAATAAATCTCATCTGTTCGATTACCTTCACGTTGGGCGGTTCAGGTACCATTTCCATTGACATTAGTGAGCCGTTGTGTGTATCTGACGAGCTGTTTTCGTCACTGCTATCGTAAAGTTTTATTCTTTCTGGCTTCACCATTACCTCGGAGGCGTGGCCGGCCATTTTACTATTGTCAGCACAAGCAGTCACAATATTTTGAACTAGTTCCTCATCTTCGGCGGATCTCCAACCGAACCAACCCACCTCCGGTTGACTACAGCGACTGATCACAGCACCATTTCCCCGATGTCTATGAATAATTAAAACAAATCAATTTAGAACCCATTAAACATTGCGTAGCTATCACTAGGCACAACTATCTTGAAATGAAATAACTAACCTCCAAACGACAGCAGGAAATCGTCGCGCACTTCGAAAGCAAGCAACCTGCTCGAGATGTTTCTTGGTCATAACACTCGGAACTATGATATGCGTAGGATAAGATGCACACAGTTCATAATCCTTGTTTTCATCGGAAATTCTCCAAGGTCCGTGGACATTGAACTCCATTCTTTTAATCTCCATGTCGAATCGCTCCTTTGCCGTTGGAAACTGTGGAACATCGTCCAGCCCAAGCTGGCATCTAATCTCTTCTGATGATTCATCTTGGGATTGGGAGTTCTCAAAGAAAGTGTATGCAAAGGTGTCTTTTATATTTTTCAGTGAAGAGATTGCTGATTGGATCCTCTTCACTGTTTCCGTTGCAGTCTCATTGTTGGGAAAGGTGCATCTGATACACCGAGCGTCTTTCCCACTGACATGGAGAAAGAAAATGTCCCGATTTTCCACTTGCTCGATTACTCCAACTGGGATGTTAAAGTTGGTATCTTTCCCTTTAATGAACAGTCTGTAGTTAGTAAGGGCAAGAACTCCTTCCGTTGTATCACATTTGTATTCCAATTTTTCGCCACAAATCAGTCTGAAAGGCAATGGTGGTTGTGAACTGGAAGCCTGCAGAGTGGTATCTACTTGTGAATAACCGTCGTGCGATCCAGTCGAGTTGACACGGTTCGTCAAATTCTCTTCGTTCCGATGAGTCACTGAAATATCGCCATGAAAATCTTCGCCCCCTTCCCAGGCGTCTCCACTCCCGTTCAGAGTAACACTGTCTGAAACGCAGGACTCCTTCGTCTGGTTCCTTCCCAGCTGGTTCGGGTGTTCTGAACCAGTCGAGGAAAACGAATCAGTGACTTTAGTGGCAGGGTTGATTGTGGACAGGTTGTCCCCGGTGTTTGTGTCCTCACTGTTTGTCATATCTTCGTAACAATAACCCCGTCGTAACAATACTTTTAACTGTAGTTTACGCTAGTGCAGTAATTCAGATTCAATTGATTTGTCCTAGCAGCAGCACTGTAACAGAAGAAAAACAAATCGATTGTCTAGTTTAGAATCTAAACTTTAGATAAAAATGCTTTCACAAAAGAACAACAATCGAAATGTACCGCAATAACTGAAATTTTAAACTTGAATCAGCTGTAATAAAAGATTTACCAGAGCTTTCGATTAGCAGTGGATTTGAGTATCCATAATTTTGCATCCGTTGCAATAGAAACAGCACTTGTTCTCTCCTAACCACCCAAGATGTTAGTTAACTGAGGTAGGATTAGAACACGCAAATACCTGAAAATAAAAATAATAAATTAAACTGAGTATATGGCATAACACACCAATCACCACTGCTCCTTCCTTCACTATTTGTAAATTAATTGCAATTTTAGAATAAATACAATGAATCAGCTGCCTGCTTGTAAAGGATGTTTTTAAGCTTAAGCCTCAAATAATTGAATTCTTGATTTAGTTGAAATGTGAATTAATCATGTTGACATTGCAATGCAAGGATAAAGAATGAAAAAGAATATCCATTGAAAGGTTTCTTAAATATTCAAAACTACCACATAGTACAATTAGTACATATCACCTAGCACAGCACAGGGTTGCAACTAAACTGAAAGGTGGATTAGTGAAAACAACCAATATGTGAAAGATTGCAAAACGTGATTGTAGTACTAAAAATTTCCATTTGTTATATTAAAACTTTCACCAATAAAGTACCATTGCTTCAATTTCAATCATATGCTTAAATGCTTACCTGTTTTAAGTTATCGGTGATCGAATCTGGCAATTAAGGAAATCCTTGATCAAGCTGCTCGGTCGTGTCGTAAGTTCACGAAAACAACAAACAAATCGATCTTAATCTTGTTAGTTAATTACTCCACAAGTCCTCAAAAGAGGAAAAATAAAGCCGCTGTACAAAATTCCAGAAGAACGTTGAACAAGTTTTTTAAGTCGTAGATATAGGTATTTTAGCAATACAGTTGCGCAGGCTGATTATTGTTGACTGGCAAATTCTAGCTTTCTTCACTACTTTCTACCACTATTGTAGCTAAACAGAATAGAATAATGCTAATCCTAAATTAAGATACCACCGACTACCGACGATATATACCTATATACGATGCTATCGATAATCGATAATAAGTTTAACTGTTCAGTTTATTTTTTACAAAGTTATAGTCACTGAATTTAATTCCCAAGCAATCAAATTCCTTCCTATCTGCTGATTCTGCCATTTTTTCCACGCCTTCACCCTCCTCTTAAGAAATTTGATCCATGGTGTGAAGTGATGTTTTTGTTATGACCACTTAAATTCAAGTCACTTTAGTTGGTTTACATTCACAAATACTGCGGGGGCGGTACTATACAAACAAATTATTCCGATGACAAAGTTTGGATATCCGTTTGATATCAATCAAACAGTAGACTATTTACAGCTTTGAAACCGCTGACGAAGATGAACTTTATTCAAATTAACGATCCAATCTGGCCTTTCACCCACTAGCTGACACACACGACACCATAAAAAAGTTCACTTCCTCAGCTTCCCAATTTATTGAGGATCTCCCCTCCTCCCTCAAATTTTCTCCTGCAACGCAGTTAACGCCTTCAATGTCAAAAAAGTCACTTTCTTCAATAATTTGAGTAGATAGAATAGATCTTCAATCAAAAGATTCCTTGCTTTGGTCACACAGTTAATAGACGATAACCACCCCCTTTTTCCTTAACTGCTCTTTTGTCTTTCTCTTCTGTACAGATGAGAGAGATTTGTCCTGCAAAAGGCAAAGCTCTTTGATTGATTTGATAGAAATTTTGGAAAAGATGTGACGAAATGAGAAAATCAGTGTTAAATTTGGAGAATTATGAAGTTGAATTTGATACAAAAGAAAGAGAGGAGGTGCAGGAGTGATGAGATTTTACTTCCGAATTTGAAAAAAAGAATCTGATAATATTACTAAGGTTGTTGTTATTCGTAATCAGTAGTGATATTTTCCCATCCATTTTCTGAAACCTCACCACCACCACGAACTACTCGTTCACACACAAACAAGAACACCACCAGAGCTAGCAGCAGCAGCTCAACAACATAACATCATAACATCACACAAAATTGAGAGGAGCAATGAGAGGCAGAAAGAGGAGAGGAGAAAAATATTTTTTATTATTATAACTACGATACGAATGAGAACAACCACCACTTAACAACAACATCAACACCTTGAACAACAAAACTGCAGCCTCTACGATACGATGATGTTATGACTACTCGGAGCCTCACTCATAGACACAGTCACACTGCACTCTCACAACAACAATATTAGAATACAGAAAATACATAATAATCATCGTATTATTATCATAATAGTGGAATATCCACTCATGTATTGTATTCCGTGTCCGTAAAGTGCTAGAACCTCATCTAATGTATTTACATTTTACAGAGTGGTAGAGCTGCCGCGAAGGGAATAGTGCGTAAAATTATTATTGCGAGAACAAGTCGAAACGGAGGAAATAGAAAAGCACGAGTCGAGTACGAATTTCACCATATTTAAGAGTAGAATAGTAGGGATTTTGATTTAAAAAACGTGATAACAAATGGAATACATGCACTTGCACTATTACTATGTACTGCTCGAATCCACTCCATTCTATTAAATGTTCCATTGTATTGAATTGCAGAACTTAGTATGTATTAATATTATTATGATGACTATAATAAACTTGACTTGTATAAATAAGTATTTCGCTCTTCCTCATGCTCTAATTTAATTATAAGCTCTATATATGGATAATACGCAATAATATTTATATTCTCATGCTGAAACATTAGGGAATAGGGACAAGAAGTGAGAGTAGTGGGACATTTTTGCATGGAGGGGACGGATTTTTACATTACATAGTACATTACAATGTGCTATATTGGTCAATTGCGACATTTGTTTATTATTATTATTTATGAAAGGGTTGAAATTGAGGGGCCTGCTGCTTTTGCATTGCATTGCTTTACATATTACGCTTGCTTTGTTATAGTAAATGTCCTTTGAAATAATATACAATACTACAAATACTACAATACTATACATTTCATGCAAATGTTCCTGCTGCTGTGTATAACACTATTAACACCACAAATAACACGTTCAACTCTACACAGGAGAATTTACGTATAAGAATTGAAACTTGAAATAATACGGCGAGGATGGGAGAGAATGCCCACTCGTGCAATTTTGTAAACGTGGGAGATATTGCTTTCTCTATTATGTAGTATTGTATTATGAATCGTATAAGTTTGAATAGCGACAGGTATTAGGTATTCAATTCAAACTTCATGTGCATATCAAAAAGCATATTATCATAAGAGAGGAGAGGGAGAAGTTTGAGAATTGAGATTTTGCAATAATAAAAGTGAGTTGGGTTGATTGGTATACCACATGACCACCTTTATCAACTGCTTTGTCTGAAAATGAATGAAACATGAGGCTTTTTGAAAGGAAAGAAAACAAGCCGCAAAATGTTGTTTTGTTCGTATTCGGATTTTAATTATAAACGAAGCGTTCCACTCGACTGATAAACAACCTGACATTGACATTATTATATGAGAAAAATACTAACTACATGACCTTCCCGTTAAATTTTAATGGTTTTCGGATTTCGGGTGAAAAACAAACAAAACGAAACAAACGTGGATTAAGTTCCACGGGAGAAAAGCCCCAAAACAGCTTTCTGACCTTGAATCGTATCAATCAATTTATTGTTCGCTCGTAACCGTCATATTAAACGCAATTTTAGCTCGAAAAGGATTTTGAATATGGCCAACAGTAATTTATAGCACAATACAATGTAAAAATTGCGAACGCGTTTGCCGAATTGTTCATATTTTACCTTCAGCACATGCACACAAAATGCTTTGGGTTTATTTTTCACAAAATCTCTTTCTGCTTGAATTTTGGTCTTGGTTCTTCTATCTAGGCAACTGCATTTTGTTGTCTTCCCTAGAACAGCAACATTGCTGTACAGCACTGACTAATTTTGGGGGAATACTTGATGAAAGAAGGTTGATTATATTTATGAAGAGGAATTGCACAAGAGATTTGAGCAAGAATGAATGAGCTGAGCTGAGCAGAGTTTCTCAATGTTACTGCATACATAATACTAGACAAACATTTTTGCAGTTGCAGAGAGCCGTAATATGTAGAGAATGAACAGGACTTTGTTATCTTGACTGCTCTAATCCAATACATCACTCAAAATGCACCTGTCTCGAGAATGGAAGAGAGTAAACAAAGTAAAAATGTGCATCACCCACTTTACGGCTTCTCCTCGAGTGGCTCGAGTTAGTTCGAGTTGAGCAGAAATAACAACAATAACATTGTGTGGTGTTCGTAAAAAATGTTTTCAGCAAACTCATTCAGCACATTCCTCGATTTTGCTATTGCATGCACTTTTGCTGTTCTTCTAGAGAGCTTACACGATCATGATCACACAGAAACAGAAGAGCGTTTTTATCGTATCAAATGATATCGATAACGCGATGCAACATGAAACTCACTTGAGCTGACTGACTTTTGTTTTGCATTCTCGGCTCTTGTTAATTTGGCAGTCTGCTTAGTATTTTGGTATTTGGTATTGATAGTTGATACAAAAGATATATTTTCATAAAGTGGATGCAAATGCAAACAATACATCGATACCGTGAAAGAAATTTTGCTTTTGGATAGTCATGGTCACGTGGGTGCATTGTGGTTAAATATGTAGCGAAATAGCATGGTCCATTGCATCATTCCAGTTTTTGCGATGCTAGAGCTGAATGACTTTGGGGTAATTGATTACTTCAAGGGCTTGATTCATATCATTAGCATTGTGCAAAAATTCTTAATGACATGCATGCAGCAATTATACAATTCTAAATTCTACCTTACTAGATAGATATAGTTATTATTACATACTCTCAACTGGAAACGCAAACCATAACTTAAAATGCAGCTAACCTAAGGAGGGAGCATTTCACAATTCATAATGTTCATTATTCCATGTTTCTTACAAAACGAGCAAACGTTTTCGCACACATAAATCTGAAAGAATCGAAATCATCATAATCAGGCAACGCTCACGTGTACAATGGTTTTACACACGTGTCCAGTGAAATGCCTTTGATTTTCCCTGTGAAACGCAATTTTGAAGATGGAAATTGTCGGTGAACGATGCTATAACCTAACTTGCAGTGTGGTATCAACACGGTACGAGTCAAAAGTTTATAACCTTTTTATACGCAATCGCAAGTCGTAATGTTAGCCGAGTACAATAATAAGTTTGAAAAATTGGATAGGAGAAAATTACTGTTCGTGGGCTTGCTCAGCACACTATAAACCATTGATTTTGACTTGGCCTTATTACTAGCTTAATACGATGCCAAACCTGGCTTCATTCCTCTTAATCTGTTTTTGCCTTTGTGACATCACATCACCCACTTTGCAACAACGTGCATAATATTATGTATCGCATCGGCATCCTGAAACTTTCTTTTCGTGTGAAGTTCGCAAAACATAAGCATGAGGCATGAAGTTCAAGCAGTCTTTGTTGCTACACACAAATGGTGTGTGCATATAATGTATAATTATAGCGAGCATTAACAAGTTGTTAAGAAATTTTGTGTTGGTAAACTTTACGGTGGTAGCAACAACTCTATTTAGCACAATGAAAGCTCATGTTTGATTCACAAAGAAATGCAACGTCTTTGACTTTTGCCGTTACGTTATGTGTTGTCTGATGTGAGTGAACGAATAGGAGTAGGTAGAATCATGCAAAATTTTGTAGTTGGCAGAATTGCAAAAGCAATTCTACTCATTTAATTCTAACTTATCGAATTCAAATCTAACGATAAGTAAGTAATGATAAGATATGATACTTTGCACAATTTGATGCTACAATGCGTCCTAGATTTAAAAAAAACTTAATCTCTAAGAAAGGCCATTTATAAAATAAATCGTTTTCCAATATATGTAAAGGCGCCTTAATTGCAAAAGTTGTTGAAACAAGATCGAAATCGCCCATTAAATTTTTAGTCCAACTTTATTTCCTCATTAACGTAAAACGTGGTTGACTAGCAAAGTAAAAGCATGTGGAAATAATGTTTAGTCTTAAATCTATGCCGTCGTTCTCAAACTACATTGAAGTGGCTGTGGATTGGCAACCAGATGCAGAATATTATTATGGGATTGGCGAAATCCACAATGGTTGATAAAAGTAAAGTTTAGCCAGACTAGAAAATAGTTTTCTCTCCGACTTATTTCATTCCATCACATCACTACAGACATCTAACAAAGCGCTCCCGTCCTGTCCTGATAGACAAAGAATCACTGCAGCGAATATCGTAGTGATGATCATGATTTGCATTAAACCACCAACCGCAACCGAGGATACCCGAGAAAGCAAAGCCGCAAAGAGAAACTGAAATGAGAGCTGGGAAAATAAATCAGAGAGAATGTTACACACTTCTTAAAGAAGTGACAGAAAACTAGCTTGTCCATACATAAAGATTTTTTCTTCTTGCACTCTTTTTTGCTTTCCACTATTTAAATCCATTAATAAGATTTATTTTTATTTCCTCCCAACTTTGATTCATAGTGCTTGACCTGAATGTTTTAGCTTGACTGTGTTAAGTATATTATTATTACTATTAATTTTAGTTTAGTAGACACACAGTGAGAGGTCAAGCTGTTTCGCAAAAAAAAACTTTCTGCTCCAGATGCAAACGAAAGATATATCTTCTCTGGTCATAATGTAATGTATAACCTTAATTGATTCTTAGCCGAAGCATAAATTTATCTTTATCGTGGCATTTTCCAAGGACATGATCTTCACAGAAAGTTCAAGAGTGAAGGAATAAAAGAGTGTGTCAAGCGCTGAATAACAAGCTTGAAAAGAAAGTTTTATTTGAACTTGAATTTATTCAGTAGATAAGTTAGATCGAAGCTGAGATATCTGCTTGCCCTAATGTCCACAGCCACACTTTTAACACTTCTACTCAGTTTCTCTACCAATTTCTAATTTCTCTGCCCAAGAAGTTTTCTGATAAGTTCAAATGTTATAATGATTGTGGTACTTTGTCAGTTGCGGCATTTCAAATGTCGAAGGCTGAAAACTAAGCTGCAGCCACTTTGCCTTTTGCTGTCGCGTTCCATTAATGGGTGAAAAGTAGCCGGGCCAAGTGGGACTAACTAAAGGAATATAATGAACTATAACGAGATATTTTCTGAAGGATGTATTATGGCTTTAGAAGATACTTTCCTTGTTTAATAAATAAGAAACGATGGACAGAGAAATGGAGAAAAAATGTTTTATTACAAGTGTTATTTGGTTGCTGGAAAATACGACATTTTTATAACTCTCGAGCCATTTCACAGGACTTAGATGTGTGACCGTTGACTTATTTTCAATGCAATTTAAGGCAACATACTGGAGAGTAAAAACAATGCGAAAAAATTCTAGACCTCTAATGGCAATGGTAATAGATAATGCAGATTGCAGACAATATGCCTATCAAATCACAACTCTCTCACATAATATTATTTTATTACGTACATCTCTCCTTTTTACTCTGCTGCAGTTTTCTTTCCTAGGCAATGATGTTTCAAGATGTTTTATGTTGGCAGGGCAAGCCAAAATCGGCAGTAAGTTTAGTGCCTGGAGGAATGTGAGGAATTTTGACAATTCGTTGAGCAGACAAATTTTCGTTCTGCGTCTTCTTTTCTATCTGCGAACACTGACTGAAGTGGGCGAGCAGCGAGCATATGGACAAAAATTGAGCATAGCAAGAACGTGGAAGCAAGACCCGGTCGGCATGGGATGAGAAAGAGAAAAGCAATGGAAAATGTGGAGGCGAAAAGGAGAAAAGTGGTTGAATATTGATATAGAGATTTGCGAACTGACAACCGCACCATGTTTGCTCCAGTTCACTGCTGAAAGCCGCGGAAAATGTGTCTGCTATTTACAAGGTACTTACGAACCATGAAATAAAGGAGAAAGAGGAAGTGGGTGAGACAGATCGGCAAAAATAGAAAATAAGCGGGGAACAAGATGGACACTGCAGTAATCAATTCAAGATTAGCTGTACGCATTCAGCTGGATTATGTAGACTGTCAGCTAATATGAGCTTGCTCAAGTATGGTATTGCCAACATTATGCACTATGGACAATGCATCATTCTTTTTAGCCCTTAAGTCTTGCTTGTACGCTCCAAGAGAAAAAAAAGAAGACCCCAGAAGCATCAGTACCAAGCCTTTGTTTAACTTCCTTCCTGTAAACCCTAAACCACGACTACCATCATATCAGAGTGATTGCTGGAACAGATTTTACTTCTCATTCGTAATTCTAATCCAGGATGCGAATATTATGGCAATATATGTATTAGATTAGGAGGACGACGCGACGTAACGGAACGTATAATGTGATGTAATGTATTTCTGCTTAGTCATAATAAGTATCAATGCAAAACTTCCTGAAAAACTTTTCATTCTCTATTGCTTCCTGTTGTATGCTTCTACTTGGAATACGACACTAATAAAAGAAGCGTTTTCGTAACAAAAATATTTATATGTTTAAGGAAAAAGGTTTACAAATCCCTTGTTCGTCTGCTTTTTTAATACCGTCGCTATAAGTACGTCGGTTACTTTTTTGGATTTTTTTTCTGGAGCATACTCAAAAATCCCTTTCAACATGCTCATGCATGATCACCATCACCATCATCATTATCATCGTCTAGTTGTCTTTCTTGTCCCAGACTACCACACCAGCGTTTGTTACTTTTATTTGAAAAGAAAGTGTTCTTTCTTTCAATAGGCATTTCTTTCTTTTTCCTTGTGACCGTCTTGACAAAAAATTTAGTATCCGGTAATACGAAACAAGTCACTGCCATGCCGCTACAAAAATGTTGGTGAGATGTGAACCCTCACATGAAAAAAAAATGTCTCGACAAACTTTTATTTTCAGTTATTGTTCAGTTTGTTCCAGTCGATCCTGTTAGCTTGGAGCTGTAAAATTGTGCTTGTAAAATCACTTCTGAAAACCAATGTGATCCACTACACGCACGCACATCACTACAGACTACGAAAAGAAGCAATCTGTTAAACAAAGTGAAACTGAGCCTTGATTTGATAATAGAGTTCATCGTGAGAATAATAGCGAAGCAGGAAAAAGTGGCGCATATTTCCATTCTCATTATTTTTATCATCCTAATCATCTCATCGTTTCTGTGGAAGCAAGAAGCGGTTCGTTCTTTTCGTGTTTGCGAACGGTTTCGCAACGTGTAGTTGAAGTTAAGTGGCGCAGTTGATTTTAAAAATCACCTCGTCATATTTATTATCATCCTTCGCATCTTGTGGGATAATGGAAAGTGGAAATTTAATGGTAAATATTTATCTCATCCCTGCTTGCTACCAGTTTGTTTGTTACTTTGTTGGTCCGCATGTAGTGACTAGATAGATACATTGTTTTCAGCTCCATTTGGTGCTAATGGTGCAACTAAATTTCGTGTAATACATCATTTTTTATCTACATAATATAATATTCCCTCGTGGCTTGTGCAAGCCGGCAGAAGCGAAACAGACGCTCAGATTTCTGCCCATGAAATGAACATTCTTGCGGAAAGCTTTATTTATCAGAGGGACTTATTCAGTGGAAAAACTTACAAATTTTCGAGCGAGGTTCTTCCGTCGGTGTCGTTCTCTTCAATTCTAGTCTTACTTGTGTGGTTCCGTCGAATATTTAATATTTTTTATTTGCATTATCTTCTTAAGACGGCGTGCTTTCTTTTAAAAAAATAGACGAGGATATGAAATACTAACAGACAGACAAGGTTGAGTTTATAATATAATATAATGGAACGGCATTATTTTTAGCTTTATTAAAAGAGAAAATCTCATTTTATTTTGTTTTAAGTATGCACCGTTTTCTTGACATGACATTGCTGCTGACAGAAAAAGTTCTTTAGTCAGACAGCTGAAAAGAATGAAGACGAAAATGGCATAAAGGCAGAGCCGAGGACATAAAAGGTTTTTGGAGATTGTTCTTTTTGCATTAAAAACAAGGACAAGGAAAGGCAAGCGAGGAAGGACGGAAAAATTCAATTTCCAAACAAGATGAATGTTATTATTTGCAAAAAGATATTCTTACCGTCACGTCACCTACATAAGAGCAAACAGAAATGAATGTGAAGTATGCATATAAAGGAAGGATAAGCTCGTAAATTTGTAGGCGGTCTATGAATGTGGTAATAAACACGAATGAATGTATTCCATTTTATGTTCTTTATGTTCCTATCATTATCATAATGAACTGACTGAGAGAGCAGACGCAATTTTTCATACAGATACTATATTTATTTATTATAATTCTCTGCTTTTCTCTCCCATTCTGTGTTATGTTGTGTTTGTCACTTTAAAAATTGAGTTTATCCGTCCGTGGTATTAATGCAAATTCGTTTTCAATATAAAAGCATTATTACATTTCATAGTCCAATCACCAACCAATTTCAGTTCCGAGTCGAGGACGAAATATCATGTCTTATGATTTCTCCTACTTCAATTTCCTTTTTCCTTTAGTAATGTTTCGTGTGCCAAAAAAAATTGTGTACTACAAGCTTTCGTTTTGTTCCTCGAACGAGCAAAATATTATTAGACAGTCTTCCATACCTCAACCTCACAGTCGGAGTTCGGCTTATCAATTGGTCTCCATACGCTCTTCACTCAGTACATGAATAAATACATGACATTTTCATCACCATGAATCGAAAAGTCAATAAAGCCTCACCGCCACCGCCAGCGGCACCACCACCAACGCCACAACCGCAGCGTCGCTCTGTCCACTTTCGACGCGTTCGCCGAAACAGCAGCAGCAGCCTCATTATGAACAATGTCCGAAAACCACAGATAGGAGCTCTATTACAATACCCTCTTACCCCACCAATTTTAAAGGTCGCCAGAGGTACGTATGTCGTCGTTTTTGACACACTCGTGCACTGTAGCCGCGTTAATTCAACAATGAAATTATAATCAGCACTAACGATGACTAAACTAATGACTAATTATAAATATGAGCTTATAATAAACTATGGACGCAAAAATACTAATCTATGGAATGCAATGTAATATTTTTTTACTTATCTGTTAACATCTCGTAAACTATATTTATATACCTATTTACTTTACATCAACGATTACATATCCAGTCACAGTCACGAGTTTCGGAAAAGATTATTATCACGATGTGAATATTCACTCCTTATGACTACTGCACTGGCTAATTGCTTCAGCAAAACCTTAACCTGGATATTTATGAATACAATTACAATTGAATGCAATTGGTGAGTTGTTTGAACAGCATAAGCAACATGAAGGCGCTAAGACCATTAAATTATTAGAGCCGACAAATTTTATTGATTTATTGCATAATCACTTTTTGCAGACTGCAAAATTATATTGTTGGATAACAACAAGACTTTTATGCGAACATAAATATTTTACCACAGTTTGCTTTCCATTTTCTGTGTATAATAATGGAAATGCATTAAACTATTTTGTAAAATACAACAAAAATACATTCTTCTAATCACACTCTGAAAATAAGTGATGATTCGTTTATAATTATTTTAAAATACGAGTTTTTTGTTTTATGTTATAGTAAAGATAATTGTACAGGATATTTGGATGTTTTCTCATATGGGGCATTATAATAGTTATAACATATGAAATTTATACGGGTTAGATAGTTACTACCAACATAACACTATGACTATGACGAACCCGTCACGTCACGTAAGTCAATATCACCTCAAGGACAAATCGGCGAAAGCGAAACACTTTTTGTTCATATCTTTCCTCATTGAAAATGCAATAAGTTGAATAAATATTGGAGTAGTGGAAATTGTTAGGTTGTCTAGAACCGTCAAAAGAAATGACATCTTGAAACTCCTTGGCTCCGCAAGGCAAAACAAGACCTTGCTTGTCATCAACGGTCTGATGACACAGGTCAGTGGACAAACTCACGGTGTGATAAAAATTGGTATCAACATCCAACTTATAGAGACGTAGAAAAGATACTTCGGTCTGCTACTAATTACAAGTACGTGTAACGCAACTCACGGCAGTCAAGTGATTGATTTATTGTATTATCAATGGAAGCTCGTTTGGATCAGTAATGTCATTTATTATGTTTATGATTATTAACTTTTGCATACCATTTCTATGACAACTTTTGATCGTTCTATATTTAGAAATCATTTTTTACCATTATTTTCACATATAGTACCTATCCTGATTCTGTCCCAATTCAAATGCAGTTCGTGCCCAGTTGAGCTGAAATAATTTCATTTTAATGGAAATTGAGTAATCATCAAATTTCTGTTCTGCCTGGCATTATGCAAGCTAAGTAAGTATCTATGTTTGCAAAAGTAAAAAATCTTCTCTCTTTTTTCTGGCTCCGATTGCTTCATCTGGAGAACTCTTTCTGTCCTCATTTTTGCAAATATTTTATTTGCCCACTTGGCTCGACTTTAATATTTACTGTATGAAAGTCTGCCTATTATTTTTGAAGTGAACGTGAAGGCTGAGTATGGCAGAGGCTGGTGCCGGTTTTAATACCATTTTGATTATGTCTCATCTTTTCTGGTGAGCATATCTCAATTTTTTATCAGACCAACAACGGAAGCTACCTAAATAAATACAAATATTCAAATAATGATGTTTACAATAAATAAACTTTTCTCGTTCTAGGTTCGAATCGAGATCGTCAAGTCTGATATCTGGGATCGATTGCAAAATACATTAGTTGAATACTTAAGAAAGAAAGTGGTTGGTTGGATGGTTTTATTTTGGTGAGATACTGGGATGGAGCTGGAATTGTAGTTAGTAGATATTTGATGGCTGAGTAGTAGAGAGACAAGGAGAAAGATAAAAGTTGGTTACGTACCAATTTGAGCAATTTCGCTGCAATGAAATGAGATTAGCTCCTGGATACAGTTGCAGACTCTCATGTCAAATAAAATATACATTACCGTTTGGACCAACAAGCATTATTTTGGCTTGTTAATGGATAATGGAGCATCGAATAGTGCAATTGCAAACTGTGTTTACAATACTGCAGTAAACTCCAGAGAGCAATTCCACCTCTTTCTGTCCTAATAAAGTTACCTAAATACTAAATACATAATATGTCATTAGTAGAGCAGAAAAGCGATTGGAACACTTTTATAATTCAGCATTTAATAAAACTGGGACTATACTTATGTTTCTGCATTACAGCCACAACATTCATACTTGAAACTGATTACATTTGTACAAGTGTCCATTGGACCCTATGGATTTACAAAGTAAACACTACTTATTTTGGATTGATCATCATGATGAGACTCGCTCTGGACTATACTGGGACTGGGCACTCATTCAATTCAAGTACATACGAAACTCATTATCATTTCAATAACAAATAGATTGCATCAATTAGGATAGCATTTTGATTCTCTCTCTTTCTCGCGCCTTCTTTCTTTGATTCAGCAAATATGCTAATAGATTAAAGTAAAATATTTTTGTTTGCTTTAAATATGCTTGACGTCTGTAGGTTTACATGACATGACATGACAAGAGTTTTAGGTTTACAAAAGCTCTGTTTGTTTGATACTCATAAATATTTTTGTGTGTCCTCTCATCTCCTGTTCATTTCACTAGCGCAGATACTATTTTTGTGAGAAAGATCACATTTTGAAATGAAACAAGCCATCTTCCATTTCATTCATTTCGCATGTCGCATAGTAAGTCATCGATCATGATGATAGGAGAGTGAGAGAGCCACTTCCATTTCATTTCCAACTTCTTTCCAGCATCGCATCCAATGCTCATTTTACTTCTTTTTCCTCTCTCAAAATGGAAGCGAAGCCTAAAAACATCCTAAACCGTGGGATGGGATGGATTATTGATTCCATTACCTAAAATCATGTAGGCTGTGCACATTCCATTAATTATTCTCTCAACAGAATCATTAATCACAATGCAGTGTATAATACGTGTGGGTTTGTCATCATCGTCTACCTACCTTGGTTGACATTATTAGATTTTTACAATCCTTTCAACTAAACACCTTATTAAAGTGTTTGTTTTATATTTCTCTGACGTCTATAGAATGACAATTTTTGCTGACGAGGTTATTCAAATGTGTACCTACATTGATGTTAGTTGTAATAGCTCATGTAGGCCAACAACTGCTTACTTGTATGTAGTAAACCAAAAATTGAACATTTAATCAATATGACCCTCCTCACCTCACCAACACATAAAATATGACAGAATTAATATTAAACAAAACAACTGTGCTTCACGGGAAGCAGTTGGAAGTATTGATTTGATTGATTGAAACATGTTGACACTCATGCAATATTAATTCCATGCACAGTCATAATCATATTTTATTTTCTGTCCGCATTATTCCATTTTTAATTCCCTAGACTTATTGACATTCAGTCACTTGGCATTGCAAAAGTCAATATGTGCATTTTAGTCAGAACAAATTTACGAGTCACGATTCCTTTGGCTTGCCATGCCGCACCGGTAGAAATTCGCATTATCATAACCATCTGAAAAACAGAGCTCTACATGCTATTGCTTGTTTTCAAAGGCAGGAAGAACGATTTTCAGAAAGGAAACCGACATGCATAAGCAAAACAAAAATGTAGCATAACATAATCAGCAAAGATTTGTTGCGTCCCATTTCAAATTTTAGGCTTCAATTTTGTACATTATTATACAATACAATACGCTCAACTAGACACTCGTATGGCTTTAAGATTGGTAGAAATTCAAATTAGAACAGGCAAAATAAAACTGCAACACAACACATTTGGTTAACGTTCTTCCTGTCAGAAAATCTAAGTACGAGCAAGCGCAGCGCTAATATATTTTATGATGTTCTGCTACAGTTGATGCTAGTGGTGGTAATCATGCTTATTCATACGACTTTCATCGAGATAATTCAATTCACATAGTGTGGTTTGGTTTATCTCGGAACTAAATTAAAGTAACATCTGTGTAAAAATGCTTCTTCTGCAGCTGTAGTCCATTTCACCATTTCACATCACCACATCAAAGGAAATGAGAAGTTGCAATTGCAATAATTCAACTCAGCATTTCATTTTGAGTTTCATTTCGTTATTTCGTATCATACAAATCGTATGGCGCTGCCCATCTTCATCTCCATTCACCGCTGAAACTATGCAAACTTTTTAGATATCTGCAGCGTACGAACGTGCTGTAATTATAATTATAATTATAATTAATAATATAATGATTATTATCGCAATTACATATAAATTACTGCATTACTACTATGTAGCATACCACGAATGGAAAGGAGTTTTTTGTACGACTATGTTTTTCCAGTGTTATCGTAATTGTTGGAGGTATTAGCTAAGTACACATGATTAGCATAAGTGTGCAAAACAATTTCTCTGTGAAAACATGCAAAAAAGTAATAATAGTTAATAATATTTCTGTCTCAGTTGGGATGAGAATATGAGATGAGATGGATACTTGCTTCGTCGGCTTCTACCATATGAAATGGGAGAATGACAAACGTTTCTTTGGGTGATGAGTAAAACTGATTTATGGCGGATAATCTATTGCAGAAAGAACGATGAGGATCGGAAGATGATGGATCGTAGTGTCCGTTCCGCTACGGTTTTCAACAGTATTTATTCATTTGCTAATTTGTAACTGTCTTTACATTCAATTTGCCAAACACTTCAACGTTGTTGCTGTCCGATGTTATTCTTGTAGACTGCAGCCCATTTATTTCTCTGGTTAATTAGATAAGGTATGATTGAATCTAATAGTTCAATCGAAATTTTGACTTTCAATAGTATACTTACTTTCATATACTTACAGCGATCATCATTATTTCATTATCGTCATTTTCGCTGATCTGATTTGTGGTTGAATATCAGTTTTTCGGAATAGTTACAGGCTACAGCAGAGCTTTGAAAACCACCACTTCACTTCATTTATTATGCATAATGTTGAACCATGTTAACGATGGATGGCTAGAGAAGATTCATTGAAACTCTAACAGAATCAACGTAGTTGTAACGGATTTCCTTCAATCTCCCTCTTTCGTGCACACTCTCTACTATTTAAATGGAGCATTTTTCTAAAGGCGATGTTACATTACGTTATTTTATGTTATGTGAGATCAAGATACGCCCAAGTGTGCGTTTTTCTGGATATGAGTAAGAGAGCGGAGTGTGAGCGAAAGGAGAGTTTCTTAGTTTCTTTTCTCTCTCTCTGCTCAGCTCTGCTTATTAATTCATTTGAGTACGAAGACGTGCAGCTCTCGGCGTAATTGCATTTATTCAGATCATCATTGAACAAGATAGAAACGGAAATTTGAGATGAGAAGTATCTAAAAGAAGGGAAGAAAGTTGCGAGCACAGTGTCATGTGGACTGTTCAGTTCAGAAAAGGTTACGCTGCTGCTTTACTAGAAGGGTTAGATATAACAAAAAAAAGTTGCTATCTCGAGACACTCATGTCTTACGAAAATGGCCACACGTCCAACCAAAGATGTACGATACAACTGTGGCCTCAAATGTGGTAAAGAAGAAAGTGAAAAAAGTTTTAACGGCCGGCGCTGCTGCTTTGCCGGAACAATAATCAAGAGAAAGCATGCTTTGAACTGAGGCGGCGATAAAAGCTTTTACTTTATTTTCCCGGCATGTCCCTCTGCTTCTCTTATCTCATAAAATGAATTTATAATGTCATTCCATTCATTATAAATTCTTGACGAGCGTAGTTCCAGAAAATTCTACAAAAATGCGTTGTTAGTGAAGAAATTTCAAGTGTGTCATAATAGAATGTTTAGTGGAAAAGGACCTTCATTGCTTCAATTTTTTTAAAAGAAAAATAACAACTTTCCATGACTCGGCTCGAATCTTGGAAAATGCTTTCGGCTTTCAAAGCGAAACAAAGTATGAAGAAAAAGCAGGCTCGTTAAAAAGCTTTTTAGGCTTTCATCATTCCATGTGCAATTGCTTCTTTGTACGGACTCCGTCTGGCTAACGTCAACGTCTCTTT
This sequence comes from Cyphoderus albinus, assembly GCA_021029165.1. Classification (NCBI taxonomy): domain Eukaryota; kingdom Metazoa; phylum Arthropoda; class Collembola; order Entomobryomorpha; family Paronellidae; genus Cyphoderus; species Cyphoderus albinus. The sequence continues at coordinate 16,802 of VYYJ01000732.1, read as the reverse complement.
TTGTTTTCGCAGCTTCCTTTTCTTCGTCTTTCTCCATTTTTGGCATTCCGTCTCTGTTTACCTTGTCTCTAGTTAGTTTTGATGATGGATTAAATAGCAGAGGGGAATTGAGTTGTTGTTCATTGCTCCTGCTGCCGTGTACTTTGTAACTAAAAAGTTACAAAAGACCACACGACGAAAATTCCCGGGGAAAGCTAAATGCAAGAGATTGTGGAAAGCAATCTACTTTTTTAATGATGACAGAAGTTCTTGTTTCATACGGCACAACTTGCAGTCTATACAAAGTATGTGCATGTGTTCTTTATCGGTTTATAGAAAGGGGTTATAGTTAGTTAATGAAAGGAAAATGCTTTTCCATCATCCAGCTCTAAAAGTAGCGTCTTCTTTCACTCACTTATTTTCATTTCACTTCCTACATTACATTACATCGTGTCAGCTTCCACTCGTCTCGCATCACATCACATCAGTCTAACGTAGAGAGAAAAAAAGAAATGGAATGTTACTGTGTGTGGCGCAAGTTGTAAGGAAAACGATGTAAAAGTGCCTGGTTTTTGAGTGGAAGTGATGTGAAAGTATCACTTTCTTTTTCTTTTATGCTTTTCACGTCACATCATCACATTTTTCATGTGACCCGCAAAGCAAGTTACTAAAATGGAAGACATCGACACAGGCACACGTAACGTACTTTACTCACTCACAATTTTCTGCATTCTACTCGGAAAGAAAGGAGGCAGGCAGCATGGCAAACTAAGTAAGTAAAGTAAGTTAACTGGAAGCAGACGCTTTCTCTTGCCACAAAGGAAAATGGAAGAAGGAAAGAGTTGCCGTTGTCACACACTATACATGCATATGGTAAAAGTTACATGCGTGTAAGTTGTACACTGTACATTTGTGTATAAAACTTACGTATGTATGTAACTTAAGGTAATGTTGTAACTTAACTCGACTCTATTGCAATGTAATGCAATGCTCAGCAGCCCCCGCTTTCTTTCTGCCTTGAGTTGAGAGAAGAGACAGAAAAGCATGTGATTTGAAAAGAGCTCTATTGATTTTCCCTTTCCCTCACTCTCTTCCTACTTCTCATTTCTCTCTCTCTTCTCTCTATTTATACACAATGGCTGTCCGTTCTGCCTAAGCAAATATGGAACGTGGATGATCATGATGATTTCTATTAGTATGGAAAACGAACACTTTTGAGGAATACTTTTACAAGCTCTTTCGTTTCGTTACTCTTTCTCTTTTCTCTTTACTCGGCTCACTCACTCACTCAACTCACTCAGTCGTTTTTCCCTTGAGCTAGCCAGTCAGCATGTATCTGTTTTTCTTCTGTTATTCCTCTTCTTGTGTGAGTGAGTAAACCAAGCAGACGAAACGAAGATCCAAGTGAAAGTCGTGGAGGTTTATTGCTCAATTTATTTTTTGTGGCCACATTCACATTCACTCTTCTTTCTTTTCAAATCTCTACAAACGCTGTCTCCTTCCTTTTGCTGCTGGACATGTTAAAAGGACTCCAGCCGAAAAAGTAAAATATTACACAGACAGTTGGATTTGAAGCGGACACACATTCAAAAGGAAGAAGCGTGAATTGGAGGAAAGGGATTTCCACTTACTATTTACTTTACTTTGAACACGATCTCACTGATCTCGTGCTATTTTACTTGCTGCGAAGAAAGGATCAGGAAGAAAAGCGACGAACGAGCTTGTTCTACATTTGAAAGCAGGCAGTCAGTGTAATGTACGTTGTAATGCAATAGATTAGATTTGTAGAGAAAATACGTTTATTCTCGGTCCAACAAAAGAATTAGTTTGTTTTGGCCCCGTTGAGTGACTAGAGCGGAGTTGAGCTATTATCTCGGTGAAAACTCGCTTCCTGTGGTAATAATATATTGCCACTGTGACTCGTTCTGGATCCAAAATAGCGTGGTTGCAATATTTATTATTCTTTAGCAACATGCTATTGAGTAGAGTAGAGCGTTCCCCGTTCTTTATTTAGTGAAAGAAAAAAACCAACTTTCACCACTCTAAGATTACTCGGCTTACTTTCTAGCCGACTGTGATTTAACGTTCAGGATGAATCATCAACCTCGATGTTAAAACAGAACTTTCCCGTGAACATTTTTAGCAAACATTTCGCAGACATTCGCCTGTTCGTTCGGTCGCTCGTTTGGAAAAAAGCTTCAGTGAAAATAGAACAGTTTTAAAGGCTAAGCGCAAACATTTAGTTAGTGATTATGATAAGTTATCTGAACTAAATACTTCTCTGACACCATTTTGGTTTGCGACGGTAAGTAAATAATTTAAGCATAATGTCACTACTTTCTCATCCGTCTAGCTCTATCGAACAATAAATATCTTTGTGAAACAAATTTACAGTGACATTACAAGAGGACAAATGAAATCTGAGACAAAAATTTATTGTCCTGACTTGGCGTGTAAAGACTGACTCTACCAGTAAATCGCAACAGAAGAAATGAATCTTTTGGACAGCATTGACAAATCAGCGTATACTTTACTCTTTTCCGATGAAACGGAAATGAGTCCGTACTCCTCTAAAGTGGGAGGAGGGCCTGGAGCAAGAGGGCGAAAGTTCCCAGGGGACTCACAGATTCCCACAATAAAAAACAACGGAACAAGCAGCAAGTCTCATACTATTTTAAATATGAAAACTACCCTGGTGAATGGAAGTTACTCTAGCTGTGATAAAAATGATTCCTCCTCGGACATGGAATCGGACGAGAAAAGACCTTTGGTACAGTCCGAGGTGAAACACGGTGTGTCGCCCACGAAAAATGGGATCGAGCTTCCGCAGCCGTCGACACCGTTTAATAATTTCGTAAATACGTCATCTTTAACTACAAGGGGGAAAGGTGCGTTAGACCAATTTGGGCAGAATGCAACGAAATGTTACAATATCGAGTATCTGCCCCCTTCCGTTCTGCCACCAGTGATACCAAATGGAACGTTAATCCCCCACAACGTCAACCAGTTTGAAAATACGAGGGCTTCAAGCGAACCGCCCATGAAGCCACTCGAAAACAAGAACACCTGGGGACCAGACAACTTCAGTCCAAACCTGAGTACTGGTAACAGCAGCACTGTCAACTCGTACTCGGAAGGCCAGAAGATTCTCCCCTCGACTTACTTCACGAAGGACTACTTTGACGTTTTCGGAAACATTACTAACTGTGAGACTGACGACGTGGCGAAACTCCCAATCACTTCCGAAGAGAGTAAAATGTTTCTGATAGGACTCTCCTCGAACAACGACAATGAAAAGGAGGAAGACACGATGGAGAATGAAGACCAGGGCTCGAGCAACAGCCCCTTCCAGTCTGCCACTGAGGAAATGGGTGGCGATGGAGACCACGACCGCGGTGACCAAGATCCTCTTCTTGTTCGGCCCCCTCCAAAGCAAAATGTCTTTCACCAATTCATCCGATCCGCAAAATCATCTAAAAGCAGAATGAAACGTAAGCACACCTTCAAGGACACATCTTCGCGGGAGGCAGGTACGAGCAATAATGCGCTCATTAAACAAGTCGAGTCTCCTGACAGTCACGAAGACGGGGGAGAATCGATGCTTCCTGGTTCTTCAGATGACATGCGCAATGGAGGTGGCGGCGGAAGTAGGTGTTCCATTGGTATCTTTCTGGCTGCCGTCTCTTGCTTCTTCTTTGCAACAAGTGCGCTCATCGTGAAAATCTCGAATCTGCATCCCATGGAACTGCTTGCGGTGCGAGGGACAATTCAAGGAATTCTCGTCTCCCCGATTGTGATCTCCTCCGGGAACAGTTTCGTAGGACCTTCCGGAAGCAGATCTCTCCTTCTCGCGAGAGCAGTCCTCGGAGCGGTAGCATTGGTCATGGGGTTTGCTGCCATTCATTTGATTCCTTTGGCGGATGCCGCAACCGTGATATTCACCAGTCCAGTATTCGTCAGCATTTTTGCTTGCCTCTGCCTGGGAGAGGTTTGCAGTTGGTTTGATGTCTCCATGATTGCCTTGACCTTAGTGGGAGTCCTGCTGGTCTCAAAGCCATCCTTCAGCTTCATCAGTACCGGAACGTGGGCGGGCATCGTGGGTACAATTTGCGGACTCATAGCCGCCATGCTGACTGCTTTGGCCTTCATCGTACTCCGACAACTGAAACAAGTCCACTACAGTGTCACCGTTTTCTGGTTCAGCTCAGTACTGGCAATGTTCGGGGCCGTGCTGACCATCGCACTGGACGGCTTCACCGTGCCGCGAACATTATCGTCCATCACGGAGTGCATTGGGATAGGATTTTGTGGCTTCATGGGTCAAATCCTGTTGACAAAGGCACTTCAGTCTGAGAACGCCCTCCCAATTGCTGTCACAAGAACCTTTGACATTGTGCTAGCCTTCTTCTATCAAATCACGTTGCTTCATGACACTCCCGACTGGTATAGTTACCTTGGTAGTGTCCTCGTAGTTTCATGTGTCCTTCTCACAGCCTTTCGAAGGTGGTACAAAGAGTCCACCAAGAAAAAGTATACCAGAGTCCATAAAATTGCGGAGGATGACGACCCGAGCTTAGATGACCATCAGCACGAGTCGGCATCAGCGTCTCCTCATCACAGTCATCAGCAGCGTCAGCATCAACATCAGCATCTGAGGGAAAGGGATGATGACGACGAAAATTTCTCCTAAAAAATAAGAAAAATCAAGTGACGTAATGTGAAACTCATGTCCAACAAAACACCATCATGTTATGAAGTATTGATTGGAATATTGCGTATTTACTACATGAATAGTGAAAAGCATGATAATTGAATCTATCTGGTTTCACCATAAACAGTACCACGCTATAATTATAAAACTGTTACCTTAGGCTGTCTCAATGAGCTTCAACCAGAACAAAAAGAAAAAGCAAGTATAATTAATAATATTATTATTATAACGTAAAGTAAAAAAAATATGATTAAGCAACTAAAATAAAATATAGGCATTGATTGTATCTAGTTACTTACATTTTCACCGCAAATAATATTAAAAAGGAAGAATGGTTTTCTGACGACTTTCGAAATAAAAAATTAGGAAGTCTGCAATTTACCCCATGAGAGGATCAGAAATGGAGTTGCAAACACATTAATAGATTAGGCGTGATCTGCGTTAATTCCGTTGATATGGCAAGTAAAATTTGTACGTAAAATTTTGTAGTTAGGTTATGTTACCCAGTTCGTCTTGTTTTTTATGCTGAGAAAAATGTGCTTGCGTAGGTTTATTTTCTAACATGTGCCGCGGCGTCCACGCCGTCCACGGCGCATGATGAATACGAACGAACAAAAAATCCCAGTGAACACATACATTGTACGACTAATGCTATTATCTCATTTCACTTTTTGAAAAGAAGAAAGTGAATTTACTTGAATTGTGGTCTGCTAAATACAAAATCTTGACTGCCTTTTGCAGAATTCAGCCCACACGCTTGACGTCGCAGAAGGTGGCGATCTGCCTTTAAGACGTCATCGTTATTACATTATGATCAGACAGCTTCTGCTGTACTCAAGTTGTCTCCGCAGAAAACGAGTAATTGCATTGTAACGTAACAATAAAATTATCTTTCGATGGACACATTAAATGTGATCTCGTTGTGTCTGTCTGAATTAACAAGTAATTAACTTAGTCATTTACTGTATTGACCTGCCTCGGTCCACATTTTGTTGCCCATTCCATATTAACATAATTGACTTTATGATTGTTATTATATATTATATACATGAAATGGCGATATGGTAAATTATTACTGTTTTTCATCTTGATGATTGGATCTGTCCATTCGTGCAACCTACTCATAAAAATGTTAACAATGTCCTTCCTTTAGGTTTCTAAACAGAGGTTATTTTTTGACGTCATATGCATTTATCTAACTCTGAACCATTTAGCTGCCAAATTGACTAAAAATAATAAATTCAATAAATTTCATCGCGTTCATTTCTCTCGTTGTTTCAAGCAAAGTTGTGAAAATGTTAAGATAGAAAACTTTGAATACTCATTAACAGACTTCTGCATAAATTAATTATAATTAATTATTCGCGTTCGAGAACTGCGCTATATAAATTAGGTTTATTTAAATTTCTGGATTATTACAAATGGACAAGATGCACTTTAATTATTGATTCTAATTATGTAATACGTGTGCATATTTACATTAAAATGAGTATGCATTAGTTAAAATTATATTAACGATATATTTAAAATCGCTACTGATTAAAATGAGGGTTGTGGCTGTTGGTTGTATCAAGATGATGTATTTGTTTAGATTTTACTGCTTTCTGTGAACAATGGTTTAAATGTTCTTAAATTTAACCAGTGTGGTTGCGATTGTGATTGACAAACATATTATTAGTTAATTACATTAAAGTAATTTTAATTATTTTTCAATCTTGGGTATATCTTTTAGTTGCATTTACAAATAACAGTATTAAATCACTTAATAATTAAAATGGCACATTACTCGGTGAAAAGTATTTAGCAGTGCTACAAGTAATCATTTAAGTTAAACACAGGTTTGCCTTTGAAGCAGTGTTAATATTTACAACAATTAATAGGATGAGTTTGTTAACTTAATTCGAGTTTTTAAAAATTGTGTGTAAACAGTATTTTTTAAACGCGTAGAGTACTGCAGTCAGTCATATTCAGTCATATCATCGCAGTGAGTTTGAAATGCATGCTGTGTGAGAAGTGGTACCTTTTCATATTATAGTTTGGTAAGCATGGTAAAATTTAAACAATAATCGTAACACATTACATTTCGTGCTTCATTGCTGTTGTAAAAATTATTAATTAATGAATTAAGTAGGTATATTAATATAATAACATTAAAATGGTGCTGTTTAATGCCATTATATAATATGTTGAATAAAAGACGCTTTGCAAGGTTGTGTCTGGTTTTAAAAAGTCAAAAATTGACAATGAGTAAAACTTGAAGAAAAATATTGAGAGTTCACGAAAGCTCAAGCAACATTTAGTTTAAAGTTGTATGAAAAATGTGACGTACATAGATTCAATAATTTGTTTGACGTCAGTAAATCAGTCCATATTCGCGTTTTTCGAGCACTTGATCGGTACTTACTCCAAACTCCAAATCCTTAGTATGCAATGCCAATGCCACCATTACAATTACCATATAAATGGAAAGAAATTAAAATGGAGTAAGCCGATTGAATAACTAACGAGTTGTTGTATTATAGTACAGTTATTGCACTGAGGTAATTATCCTTACGTTTCTAAATAGGTAGGTGGGTATAATGATTTTAAAGCGTCCTATATTAAAGTAACTTATAGAAGTGTCCATCGGACACGTTATATTTAGATTATAATTTGCATTTGCAATTTTAGGTAATTCTACAAACAAAACATTGATTTTGTGTCGCTGTTTGTAGGAAACTAACTCTGATAAATATTTAGCAATTAACCATGGAAAGTTCACTGAAAACGCCAAGTCTGCTACTGTTGTTAACTGTTGTCACTTTCGTACTGGTACTTTACATACTATATAGTTAGATATACAAAAACAAGTCCTTGGTGGCATTGTACATTCTAACCAAGAAGCGTATATTGCTGGAAGCAACCATTTTTGCCAACATTTGCTAGAAGACTAATATTATTACAAATATACTAATATTATGTTATTACCTATAAGTTCATGTTTACAATGTTATGTTATGTAACTTACAATTAGTGATGTACTGTTTAAAAACTGTTTTAATTGATTCAACAAATTACATTTATACGTGCATATTATTTATATTGATATATGGAAGAAAAGGAAAGCTAAGAAATTGTTACTAAATATTTATGTATATGGTGGTTGACGAAAACTGTTTTGCCTGAAGGTAGAAAGTCCACATTAAATAGAGACAGAGAGCCCTGATCTGCAGAAATAAAATGTTTTATTAAAGAAATTTGGATTTTGGTACGACGTGATAATGCAAGATTGTAATTCAGATTGTCAATGGTGATGCGATGCACAAAAATGCAGTATGAAAATCTAAAAATAAAATTTTAGTACATCATTTCCATGAAAACTAAGCTCGTTTTGTTTCCATGTGTCAGATCAGATAAGTTGCATAATGTTTATGCAAGTAATAAAACTAGCATTAGATCGAATAAGTTTTTAGCATTTTGTTGTTGAAAATTATGTTGACCATGCAACGAGAAAATAGTACATAAATATTAATAGTTTTAGGCAGTCTTCGTCGACAGTCGGGCCATTTATTAAGGAATTTTCATTTAGCTGAGTTAGTTTAATAACATGATTTTCAAAAATATGGGCAATGGGCACTGCATTCCGTTGACTGAGTTTGGGAAACGACAAGAATTAAGACAAGGTATTCATTCCTCTCATTCTCATGGATTTCATCAAAAAATCTATCCTGTGGCATCATAAGTCATCTTTTTTTCTTAGTTTACATGTTTGCATCTTCATAAATACCATTTTCGGTGGGATCAACCTCTAAAGTAAATTTTTGAGTCGGCGTTTCTCGTTAAATAGGTTGGTGGTTGTTGTTTGCTCATGTATTTATGTAGTTATTGACAGCCTGTTTGTGTCAGTGTTACTATCTTGTTGTTTGTTGATGAAAGTTGATCAGTGATGATTACATACGTTGGTGACCAGAAGAAGCATAAAAATAAAGGGATATTTTCCCAGACAGGATTTTTCTCCTTGTTCTTTTCATTTCATGTTGTTCATGGCATCAATTTTTTTCCTTCCCAAACTAAATTCTTGCAAAGAGAGATATTTTTGGGCAGAGAGAATCCACCTCCTCCAAGCCTGGATTTTTGGTACTCCACCCGCTTTTTTGCAACGTGTATCCTAGTATCCTTGAACGGCGCACATGAACTCATCTGCATAATGATCTCAGCGAAAACACTGCTACCAGTAACAATCTATCTTCGGTTCGATACGATAGTCATCAACATCTTTTAAACGAAAAAAATCTTTACTCCGTGCTAACAGCGTCGAGGAATGGGATCGAGACAAAAGAAGGATGCGTAACTCCATTTTCATTAGTAATCTTTGTATAACATCTGCCCATTTTTCGAACTCCACGCTCTCAGATTATGCATTTGTTGTGAGAAACCATTGTTACAGCCCAAATATGCCACCAACAGTTTTCATTTATTTAAATATCTTTAGAGTTGGCTGTATAGCACAACCAACTTAACTACTAAATAAAATATAAAGTACAAAACCGAAGCTAATATTTAATTGAGCTCGTTGAGTAGGTGTTAAACGAGTACCGCAGGCGGCATAGTCTTACCACAGAGTTGTAGACAGGCAGACATTTGTATAAATAATATCAACATCGATATTGATCGAGTATCAATAAAATCAGTAATATTTACGACCTTACTGAAAATGTAATAACATGTACACTCTCGAAGCAAAATTTTTTAATGGTCTTAAGTTCTGGCTTTAGAAATTTGCAATCAGGAAAAAAATTCTTCCTTGTGCTGTAAGGCTGACTGTATGAAGCTTCGATGTAGTCGACACGCAATAAATGATTAATTGCAGAAAGAATCTGATAGTCAATAAACTTGACGGAAATGATGAGCAATATTGGTTTGGGTGGTGGGCAATTTGTAGCTTGTGGTGTGGTACCTATTGCTTAAATGCTCATCTGTCATCATTATTGTCATGATTTGTAACAGTAATAATAGTTAATCATGTCCATAGGAATTTAGGTAGAATTACTTCACATTATTTAAATTGCGTTAGATTTAGCTTTAAAAAAGTTTACTACAAAGCCAGAACTGAAGGTGAAGATGAGTGCCATCCTTTACGACAGGATTGGAGTAAACCTCCAAATATGTCAATGGCCAAGGCCGTTGTTGTTTTTCCTCCTCTTCTTCACTTTTTGCCTGTAATCTTGAAGACGTCTGGTCTATTCCAGAATGAAATGAACTGGTTACATACATTTTCCCTTTCTTCACTCATGTTCACTTTCAGTTACGTTAATTTGATTGTTATGTAGGGCATTGTTACAGCACAACACAACGCTTCAAATAAAAGTATTTATTATAAAGGAACAATGATCACGATCTTCTTCACCTCCATCAATAAATTCCTTATTATATTTTAATGTCTCCACTACCTACCAATAATAACTGGTGCCCATAGTCTTAACTCACTGTCAACCTGGCTCGCATCCCATCCAAATACCATATCTTTTCGCAACTAATTTACTTATTTGGCAATTGACAACAAGCGTGGGACTTTGGGAGATGCTCCCGCTGATACAGAAAAAAACTCCAGTTGTCCTCCTCGTCCACCGTGAAATAGATAAAATAAATAGGATTAAACGAAGATGAACTATGTAAATACCAGTTTCGATGGTCAACTCCATTTTTATTTCATTAGTATCGGATGATATTTTAGAACTTGGAACCGGCCGCGGCCCTTGTAAGTTGAACCAGATAAAAAATGCAAGCGAAATGGCTAAAAAAATCATCCCATCACCATCAAACTTTTTAAACCAATCAAATTATCTAACATTTAATGAGATTCATTTTATTCCGATTCAGATTCTGGGTGGCGAATCAAAATTTTTTGTTCTCATGACTTCAATTGTTTTTAATGTAAATATTTCAAGCATATGCAAAAATGAACAACCTGTTCCAAACAGAAATTTTTGCATAGAAGATGATGCGAGTGTAAATGTCGAGGAGTTATTTAAACAAATTGAAAAAGGATAAACGTTATTTATTTTAGACAAAGAAGGCGTTAGTTCGCTCCTCATTTCACACAGCAAATTCACCAATAACGCCACCATTATCGTCGGTGGCCGTCAATGTTGCATGTATATATTTTCGCAGATGATGAAATGATGTCCATTGTGCATCTTGGGTAGTTTTGTTTCCATTGTACAGGAGGATTTGGCGTGCAAATGTAATGCTTGCGCATGCTTCTATTTTAATGTGAGTAACGTGATATTATATCTGCCTGTACTCTTTCGTCAACTGTTAACTTTTTAACCTGTATGCATCATGTATGTGATAACTACTACTAATAATGCGTATCACTTCCAAAAAACTTATCATCATCCTCATCCTTCTCAATATCGATCTTGTCTCGAATATATAAGTTGTGCTAACTGTCGACTCACCTTTAAATAATTCTTGCCGCAGCCTAGGACCAACTTCAAGAGTCCGAGCTTGAAGCATTTTTTAAATAAAAGATTGTAGTGTAAAATCGGCCTGGATTAACAAAACCAAAGGTGTGAGTGAATTTTGTGAAAAATTGTGATTAAAAAACTAAGTGCATGGAACAAAACTCTATACCCAGTGGAAATTTAAGTTTTTGGAACTAACTAAATTCAGGTACTGAATACTTTCATTATAATTGTTATTTGTAAAATTTGCATCTTTAGAACATTGCAATTAGCGTTGGAATTCAAATTTAGATTAAATTTTTTGAAGCGCAACAGTATTTATGGCATATCAGATTCTTTGCATGTACATATTTGTTTTTACAAAATATTGTTACTTCCTGTTTTGTAAAAGGTAAAATTTATTTTAAAATAGCTGAAGGTTTTCACTGGTAAACATTTCATTTAAGTTTTGATATGAACTTTTTGTCGTGTGAATTTTTCAAAGCCACCTGCGCAGTGAAAAAAAATATTTGAAAGTTTCTTATTTTGATCTAATTGATTGTCGAAAATAGGAAAAATGAAAGCGATCTAATGTGTTGCCAGCAATCATAGAAAAATGTAGATTTCCATTGCTATGAGTTATAAAGGAAGACAAGAGCTTTCTCATTAATTGTACACTTGCAGTAATTTTTTTCTCTCATAAATAATAATGCGTGGCATGATGGCAAGAGCTGAGGGCATATTATTACTATTAAATCAAATCAAGTAATACAAGAAGTTACTTACGAGCGTCCGATAGGGCAAGTGTAAAAACGTGGTCGGTCTCAGTATTGTAGTAAAAAAGAACGAGCTGCGTGGGTGTTTTAATGTACGGGCGTTTTCCTTTAATCACCACTCAGCCTCCTCATCAGCGTTAAATAAGACGGCATCACCAAGGAATCTTCACGGACATGCTAATCGATTTCATAATACGTCCCAAACACAGGCACACAAGTAAAAATAAACCTGCCCAACTAATGCAAATTTGGCCAGCTAAGACTCGTCTTCGCAAAAAATAGAATATGTTTGATATGTAACAAGTGCATCTTATCGTATGTAACAACCAAATTAAAATGTATTGTCTAGCGGGCGGGCGGTAGTTTGTTGTGACTGTGAGTGATATGATGAGTTTGGACACGTCTAGAATATTTTTTAACATTCCCATTTGATTTAATCCTAACAGTTTTTTTCTTGCATGTAATAAATCGCAAGATAGAAAAAAACATGGCAAAACGTCTTAAGAAGGCCACGGCCAAGAAGGGTCGAAGCGACACTTTTTTGCATAAAGCAGCCTAATAAGGTGTCGCTATTATGTGACGCGTGTATTGTATGTGTATGATATCCAAAAATTGTCGATAGAGTTCAATGCGATTATGTCACAATTTAAAGGTCTCTTCTTCCTTTTTGAGGGTGGTACTGTTCCCGTCAGCGTGACCACACATATTTATGGAATTATAACCAACGTGAAAAAAAAGCGTTAATAATCAGCATACATTTACACATAATTAGCGTGCCAATAAATACTACCTCATGACCATGTCATGTCCCATCTTTATTTATTTACTCGCCTTTACGTCTTTTCGTTTTCCTATTTATTCCGTAGAATCCACATTGTTGTGTTCTTTGTACAAGGATGACGATACCCATCGCCGTAATAGTGGGATCTCTACTGATTCTTCATGTTTCGGTAGCACAAGGGAAGGCTCAATTTTCTTCTGGTGGTATAAACACACAAATAAACAAGCCTCCTCCAATTTTTTAATCTTAACTATATATTTTTCTTTACTCTATACTACCATTTTTGGTTTCATGAAACTAATTATTTATGTTCTTTTAGGGGTTGAAACTTGATGACTGTGCATAAAAATTGAGTAATGAGGGTTAATTTGGAATTTCCCCTTTCCTTTGCCCTCTTCCTTCTTTTCTCAACAACTCTATTAACTCTGTAACATAACGTCGCATCACCGATTTAACAATTTTCATGGTTCCTAATTTGGCGCACGTGGAAAATAATAATGAGCTGACAAATAAAACTACAAAAATATTTTGACACTAAATATGAGTTCTTGCTAATTCTTGAAACTAATCATTTAATTTTTACGGACGGTTTAAACTGCCTATTTTAGAAGCGATGCATAAAATAACAAGAAATTGGTAACTGTTGGTGTATTTGTTTTTAGGTGTCGATGTTTGCGTTCCAAGTCCTTGTGGCGCAGGGGCACAATGCTCTGTTAATTCAGCGGGTGCCGCAATCTGTAGGTAGGTTCCAACTTTATTGAAATGGTCCAATTTAAAGCATCTCCATTTAATTGGGACATTGAATTGGATTAGTCTCCACTCCGGCCTATGTGAAGATGTACTAGTAGTTTGTTGGGTTTTTAAAGCTATACCTAGGCAATAGTGGCGAGTTTGTATTTCAAATAAGTGTACAAACATTATTTTTAACAGTTGCCATTCAATTTTGGCAAAAATGATATTTTATATTCAAGATGTCAACCAGGCTACTTCCCTAAGCCGGATACTATCACAGGTTGTGGTCCGCAATGTTCTCAAGATTATGAATGCAGGTATGCAAACCAACTGGTTGTACCATTTCCCGATTAATCAGGGAAAATGAGTTTTTAAGTAATAAATATTCTTTTACCAACCAGATCGACTGAGAAATGCCAGGCCAACCAGTGTGTTCCCACTTGGTAAGTTTTACGTTTTTTCGATTGACTAACCTGACGTAACATTGACTTATCGAATTATGTATTTGCATTGTTTGATTTTCATTTTTAGTCAACCATCGCCCTGTGGAGTGAACAGCGAGTGTGAAAGCGTGAATCATAAAGGTTGTCAAAATAAAAATAAAAACATTTTAAATGTAGTTTGTTCAGTCCGTGTCTGTGAAGCAATATCCGTCATATTTAAAAAATAAGGTTTTGTTACTCTCATATTAAGCCGTATGTCGATGCCCGCGGGGATATACCGGAGATCCTTTGTTTCAATGTACTCAACAAGCTCCCATTGCCAGAGCTATCATTTCTCAACCACCCCCACAGTATGGATTTTAGCTCATTCAATAAATTCAGTTTTAAACGTCAATGGAATCTCTCATCGAATTAAGAATTTTACAGGGTTATCAGAGTGACGGATCCGTGTTCTCCCTCACCGTGCGGCATCAATGCTGAGTGTCGAGTGAGCGGGGATAGACCAGGTAAATCTTAAGGCCTTGTTATTGGGGAAAGTTTTGGCTGTGTTGAAAGTTTCAAGATAAAATGAAAACTACGTATTCATTTGATTCCTAGTATGTACGTGTTTACCAAATCATAAAGGAAATCCCTTGACCTCTTGTCGTCGCGGTGAATGTTCCTGTAAGTTCAGAAACCGTGAAACAAATATTTTCTTCTAATGCAACGATATGAAGTGTTTATTTGAAAATTACAGCCGACGGAGAATGCCCTGGACATCACGTATGCGAAAATTATCATTGCGTGAATCCGTGTCACAACAAGTGTGGAGCCAATGCGCATTGCGATGTGAGAAATCATGTTGCTGGTAAGGAAGCACTTGATTTTTTCGAGTTTGTTCAAATCATATGTGTAAAGCAATAATATGCATTTAAAATCTATCGTTTAATTGTTGTATTTTGTTAACGTCCAGTTTGTTCCTGTCCTCCGGGGTATACGGGGCTAGCTACAACGGGATGTAGACGTTACGATCCAAGTAAGTCCTTTTCAGTTATATTTTTTACATTATACAGACAAGTATTTGATGCTACGTTCTTTCTTGTTTATTAAAAAAGACGAAGCGTGTCGTGCATGTGGTGTCAATACCAACTGTCGTGTTGAGGGCGAGCGTGCTATTTGTTCATGTAAAGGTTAGTGACGCACAGAAACAAAACTAATTCTATATTATAGCCTTATTATGTAAAAGTAGGTAGGTTTTAATATGTATTCATTAATAGTAGTATACATTATGTTTCAGCTGGCTATTTCGGAGACCCGTTATCGGGTTGTCGACATGAGTGTGAAAGCGACTACGATTGTTCAGGGAATCTGGCGTGTATTGACTTCAAATGCAAAAACCCGTGTGCCAATGCTTGTGGCACTTTGGCAAATTGTGAGGTAAGGACCAGCTCAAACAGAGCTGCTCAGTTTTGAGGAATATTAAGTTGGAAAACGTACATATTACAATTTTCATTGCTTCATTGTGACGCGAAACCATGCAGATTCGGAATCACCGAGCCGTTTGTTCTTGTCCAAAAGATTATTTAGGGGATCCCTATACACGATGCTATCCAGAATGCACAACTCACTCTGAATGCGCTCCTCATTTGTAAAATAAATTTAACCAGATACGATACGAAATGCAAAAAATTGTTTTATGACATATATTTAAATTTCTTTTATAGAGCGTGTATCGGTTTTAAATGTAAAGATCCTTGGTGAGTATTTCTGGTGTTTTATATTATTGACATTATCGGCATACGTAAATAAAAAGAAGAAGGTGATTCTAATTGATGATTTTTTTTTGTTTTTTAAAAAGTGTCGGAGCTTGCGGAATTAACGCGGAGTGTCGTGTCGATAAATACAACCACAAAGGTAAATAACATGCGTTTATTGGCATCAAATTTGTATTATTGATAATGAGTTTCTAACACGTATTGGCGTCGTAATTATTTAGCAATCTGTTCCTGCCCAAAAGGATATACCGGTAAAGTTTACAAATTGTTAATTGTCATTTTTCTTAAAAGTAACGCTACTCCATCGTTACCTTATGGTTACCTACTTATGGGAATAATTATAATGCTGTAGTGTCTGATTTGTAATACGTGGTGGAGTGTGAAAGCTGAAGAAGCTCATTTGATATTAATAAGCAAATATCGTGTATATGCAAGTCATAAAATGCGATAAAATAGAGTAACAATAAGGTAACGAAAAGCGCATCCGATAATGGCCCATGTTAAAGTCATTGTTAACAAGAACGCTTTGTAAACTCTATTCGCAGGCCATCCATTCTCTGAGTGCCGTCGTCAAACACCACGTAAGAGCGTAATTACCGTATGAGAATTAGGTGTTTTAACGACTTTTAACGTCATACATTTTAGTAGTACACAAGTAAAAAATGTTCAACCAAAGAACACAGCACTTCGAAAGGACAAATACTAACAAAAATGGCACAGTGTGTGCATTTACCAATTGCCATTTCAGTGACATCAAGGACCAAACATGTGAATCGTATAAAATACTTTTTTCAAACACCATTTTCTTTGGAATTTCTTTTCTAAACAGCCAAATTTTGATATAATTTTGATATTCTTCCTGAAAAAGCAAAAATGGTGGAAGTTACTTTCTCTTACTCTCTCGCGTGCATTTTTTTCGCCACTGTGATATAAGGCAATTAACTCAATTATTTTGCTGACGTAGACATATCTAAAATTAAATGTCGTTCAAAGATCAATCTCCCTAAATATCTATAAATTTTTAAAATGATCTACAATGTAAATATTTTTTCTGCACCATTATTTGACATTGGTATTTAGAGGATTTATGTGCGCCCAATCCTTGTGGGAGCCAAGCTGTATGTAGACCTGGCTACGACAACTCTGGAAGAGACAGGTGAGTTAGAATAAAGTCGGAGATATAATGGTTAGGGAAAGGCAC
>VYYJ01000731.1:0-46155 GCA_021029165.1 Cyphoderus albinus | reverse complement strand
ACATGTATTAAAGCGGCACGTAGCCAAATTTGATTTAAAATAAATAATGCACCTCTTCCTTTTTAACTTACAGCTGCAATAACGAAATATACCTAAAGTTCAAATGGAAAGTGTGTGCATGAAAAATTTACAAGCCAGCAGAAAGCAACTAATTTTAAAGGAATGATTCTAGCAAATAAAAACATATTTCCTCATTCTTTTATTTGGAAACAGTTCAAATCATGTTCTAAAAATTAAAGGCGCCAAGACACTACTCGTAAAAGGTTATTAACGCATCTCCACTTTTCTCAAAACCTAACACAAAAGGGCTGTAATGTCGTCGCAACAGTGGTAAGTTTTCTTGTCTCTCATAGTTCAAGGAAAATTTGATTTTTGTCATGTTCCTTTAGAGATTGTACGTTTGACAAAGACGGCACGCGGAGAAAGGCGGGGATTTTTGTCTGCCTGTTACATAAAAGTATATTTTTTAGAATCCCACTTAACTATACACAATTTATATTTTCAATGAAGTAATGCAGGGAAGTAGGAGACAAGCTGGGGCCTGCATTGTTAGCGAATCCCAGCGAGGTTTTAGACTGCAACCACTTATGAGCATACATTTATTATATAAAAGCAAATTATAATCTGCACACTCCGGTTAAAAGCAGATTTCACCATGCAATTGCTTGATATATTTTTTGAAATGTCACTACTGACTGTGACTTGGACCAAGTAGGGAAAGATGGTAGTATAAATATAATGTGTGTGTTGTGTCCTGGTCAATTTATCGCTTGTATTTTTTCATCCTTCTATGAGTATAAATAATGACAAGTTGTTCCCGTTTCCAAAAACCAAGAAATATTGAGTCAAATCATAACATTTCCCACCAAACAAAAAGAAGCCAAAAATGTATTTCCTTCATAATGCCGTAGAGTAATATGCAATAAGCGAATAAAACAATACGAAAGTGCTATAACATACCATAATATTCTTACATTTATGTAATATAACACTTCTTTCTCTCTTCCTACTCCACTCTAATATTCACTGTCGACTAATTTAATACAGCAGCAGAAGTATAATGACACGATGAAATACGGGTTTGCCACGTGACATTATTGTCCGGGGCCATTTGTGCTCATTATCCGCCTGCATGCATCAGTCCAGCTCCAGCTTAGTTTCGTACTCCTTTTGATGTATGTATGTACACACTTAAAGGAAGAAATATACAAAAGCTTTGTAACTATGTATGATGCTCAGCCCGTATCCTAAATACATTTAAGGAGCAATACAAAACTACACACATAAAATGAAAAGAAAGAATGTGAACTACAGAAGTCTCTACGTCGACTACCTCCTCTTTCTTTCTGTTAGTAGCTGTAAACTTGAATACAATACATTAGCTCTAGGAAACGAAAATAGTATTTGGAATGAAGACAACAGGGAAGAAAGAGGGGCTCTCCGCTTTCTCTTTTATTCCTCTTCATTATTTTCTTTCACTTTTTCCGTCTTTCTTTTATATTACTCTACTTTCCTCTTTCCTTCCTTTTTCTTTTAAAAAGACTTGCTTATTCCTTTCTTGCCAAGGAGTCAGTGGGCGGATTTTTAACGAGCTTTTTCCGATGAGTCAAGTGAACCCAACAACGGCGGACCTTCCCGCAAAGTTGTAATACACGGTTAGTAAAAGCTTAATGTTATATGTTGTGGCTGTGAAGGTTGATAACAAACTTCAGGGATTGCGGAGAAGCAAGGCTTCAACTTTTTGAGATGTAATGTAACTGAGCAGTACACAGCATTTCAAACAATGAAAAAGCACAATAAAGGCACCCAGACGCATTTTTAAAATGGTACTGTCTAACATTATTTTTACATTTCCCTGAATACCAATCGATTATTACATATGTAGAACATGCCAATTATCACTGCATCTACAACTTTCTGGAGTTGAATAGCTAAGATCAAAATCAGCAGGGTATGTAGCAAACCAATCATCAACGCCAGCGGCAGTCCGACGGACATATTTTGTCAATAGAAACTTTATTTTTAAAACCAACACGCATGTTTTCAGATTCCATGCAAAATATTTTTAGTAATCTAAACGCTATGCTCTCTATCACACCACAGTCCTACGCAAATTTCCAAATGCCAAGGGGAAAATGGAGATTGTCCTTGTCATGTGCATTTTGTGACCACTCCAGTATCCGCCACTCACAATATTTTTGAGTAGATTCCTCAACGTACTGATAATAAAAGATACACCAGAGTAATGGAAGTTGGTAATCATGTGCATCTTCTAATACAATAAGAAAATACTCAACTCCTACTCTCGTCTAGTTTATTTTTATGTTTGCATTTCTTTCCTATGGATTTATTGTTGTCGTTGTTTGTTTCCCCTCCCACTTCCTTCAGCTTTCCTTTCTTTGCAAAAAGTATTCATAAAGATTGAGTATTCAGTACATAGTGGCAGTAGTAACTTTAGGAAATCAGTCGTAGTCGTGTGCTAGTACAGTCCTTGTTCTACTTTTCTATTACAGTTCTTCACTCATCCAGTTTGTACTTAACTCTGTACGTAAAGACTTTGTAACAGTAATAAGTTATTTGCAAAGACTTGAATGCCCCTCTGGATGTGTAGGAATGTCGATTCTTCAGATAATAAGGCTACGGCTACTATAACATAACCATTTAGAAAAAGTTGAAGAATCTTATTAAGAAGAATTGCAAGTCACTTACAAACATTTTTCTTTGCTCAAAGGAACTAATCATTTATTGAAGCAATATGCGAAATTTGTTGGTAGACTGATCGAAATATTTCCATTCTTCAACCTTAAACAACTACTTTTACTTTAATAGCATTTCCTTCAAGAAACAATCTGACAGAGGGATTCGCCAGTCTTGAAGATTGCACGAGAAAAGTGACTGAAGTGAGTGATTCCGAGTTTGATTTGATAGATAAACAGTTTTTTACAGGAGAACGATAAAAAGTAGGTCACAAAGTTTTCGCATGTTTTTATTCACAATTTTTTCTTTACCTTTCTAGAAATAAAACGGTTACAGTTAAAAGGTGGGCTGGGACTTTATCCATCTCATATAATAAGCGCGACTTAGGAGAACTTCTCCTTTGTCGCTCTAACGCACAGAGCCGAGTTTCGTAAACTCACTCGCAATAAAAATATTTTGAGCACATTTGCATCGCTGTCACTAATAAGACCATATTTATTTAGGAATGGTTATTGACGGAGTATGTGCCAATTAAAAAGGAAGCAGTCTTTACTACATTAATACTTATTTGTACGCCTGAAGTTACAAAGATAAGTATTTCGTGATAGTCATAAGCATTTATTTACTACATTCTAAAATCTGCGACCGATTTCGTGCTCTGGCCCGTTCTAGTAATCAATAACAATGAAAGCAATGGGAGGTTTTATAGGATAAACGAAAAAGTTATTAAAGTTGCCAGTTTTAATGTCGAAAATATGGGCCAAGACGATGAAATAAGAGCATGAATAGGGAAGTACGTGCGTCAAAGGAAAAGGCCAGGCCTGACATTGAATTAAAAGCTGATAGAAAACATGAGGATTTGCTGGTAGTTTGTTGTGTAACATTAATAAGAAGAATATAATTGGCATTCTTTGCATGTTACATTGGCTGTTCATTATCTTCTGCAACACTCAATGAGAGTGGATTCTACCTAATTGGAAACAAATGCCAATCTGACCACTGCACCTGTCTATAAACATTTTCTTTAATTTTGTTTCTTAAACCTTTTGCATTTCCATTGCATTGGCAGTGGAGTCTGGAGTCTATAGTTGAATGTTGCACGTATAAATCCTCTCAAAAAATCCAACTAAAGTAAATACGATTGGAGAAACGTGATGTGTATCATCTTGACAATCTTGTTAGTCACCTATTACCAACTTTCACTTGCTACTTACTGGCAATGGTGAAGTAAGAAAAAAGTGGTCGAATTTTGGGAACAGGGTAGAGCAGTAGGAGCAAGATTGGAACATGATGAAGAAAGATTAGATAAATTGAAAGCTTACGAGACGAAGAATAATTCCATAGAGTAGGACAAACTCTGCTGCTACATACATCACATTACCTCAAAGTCCTTCATTTCGTTTACTTACATTAGTTTATGTACATCTTTAGAGTCAGCAATTGGGACACATGGAAAGTACGCTTAACACCCATACTTAAACTAGACTAAATTGGGAAATAAATCATGAAATATTTTCTTCAGTAGAAACTTATTACCTACATACACAAGAGAAAATGGTATAGACAAACAAAGCGAAAGACCTTTTTCCGTGCTTCACATCATTCCGGAAGCAGGAAAAACAAATGAGGAAACTAAATAGAACTCCAAACGAGCATCCACTAAGTTCAGAACCAACAAATAAATTCACACTGAACTGCAACCAACAAATAATAAGTTACAACTTGCGCTCAAACTACACACATACATGAACACCCTCAACTTCAATGATTTCTCGGGAAAGGAAAGAACTTCACCAAACTCGTAGCGCCAAAGCCTGCGAAAACTCAGCAAAGCCGATATAATGATGCAACAAAAGATTTTTACTTTACAGCCAGCTACAAAACTGTTCTCTGTGTAGGTACATATCTGTCTACAAATCACAAGGATACTATCTGGGTCTGCACATGAGTGAGTCCAAGGAGCAAATTCTGCAACAAGCTACTTTGCAAAATGGTCATGGTCAAATACAACTTGACAAGGAGTTGCATGCATTCGTGCAGGGACGAATTGGAAAGAGTTCTACCATTAACTATGTTCGAAGTACATATGTATACCTAATAATAATGATGGAAACTCCAACGAAGACCTATCAGAGGAAATAAATTTGTGCATTATATTAGGACGTGGTTTGGAGAAATACAAACTTATGTACATAATAACAGACTAATATTTTCCTCTGGAGGAAGTAAAACTTTACTTTTTGCATCTTCAAACAGATATGTGAGTTGGATGTTGGTGATGGTTTAGGTATTTACTTTTGTCTTATGTGTAATTGGAAATGAATCTTTTTGTTCTCCACTTCGAGTAGACTGTCTTGTCTGGAAGGAAGGAGCAATGGGAAACGTTTTTTGGACAAGAAGGCAAGACTAAGGTTAAAATAAAATAGAGGTACTTTTTATACTTCATCTACAGCCAGTAAAGCTGGGTCGTTAGATTAGCTACTGAGCCAGGGGCTCAAGCTTGTAGAAGAAAAATGAGAAAGGAAGAAATAGAAAATCCAGTCTTCCAGATGGATATGTCTGCTTTTCCCCAGACGTGCCTATATCTGAGAGAGTGAGTGCATGTAGAAAAAAAACATGGATTCGATCTCATCAGATGAAATGAGAGTGAAAGAGGGAGATGGAGCACACGAGTTCATCTAGATGAAATACGTTCATCCGTAATGAAATTGTTTGTCTTCCTTTCGCTTCAGTGATGTAACACCGTGCTATCGCAGATGAAAGCTTCCGTGACCGATGATTTTGAAAGCAGATATTATTATACTTATGTCGTCGACCACACTCCACTTCTTTGAGCCTTCCTTGACGCACACATTGTAACCTGCATCTCTCAGGATTTCCTTTTATCTTACTACATCGGATATATCATTTTAAATAGTATCGTCATCGTCGCAATCTCCATCAACATGATCTTGTCCTGAAACTTATGAACAATGATTATTGATGTATTGCGTAACATATTATTAAAATAAAGTTTTCCTCTGTCCCTAGCTTCGTTTTTCATTTTTGGGACTCGTCTTTCGTTCAAAGCAAGAGGCACCACAGACGCAGGATTCTATTGTGTTGTATAATACAAATATAGTTTTGGAGTTGTGAACGCCCAATTGGCCGAACAAAGCAAAGGAGTAGTCAAATGAATTGATAATCGTATGTAGTAAGTAATGAATTCCATCCAAGAGTTTGGCAACAAACACTATTTACAAACTCCTACAAAGGACCCTGGGTTACATCGCTGAGTTGAGCCGCTGAGCGTACATAGAAACCGCATTGTAATGTAATGTAGCAAACTAGTGTAGAGTAAACTTTTCAAAACTCGGTTTTATAAAGAGCACATAAAATGGGAGGTCTTTCCCAAAACAAGCGTAATAATTTCTGGAGGACATTTAAAAATATTTCCTACTTTGCAGTAATAGGCACGCATGCATTGTGTAAATATCTGGACCCTGTCCAAATTCGCAAGCCCATTAGAAATTAGCGCAACATCCTTGGGAAACACCCTGTACAACGACATCAGATCACAATTCTTTTTCCATAACACAACATCTCAACACGGTCTCATGCTCATCTCAACTTTATCCAGTAATAAAACTACCACTGTGTCCTTGCGTAGTAACAAGACAAAACTGATTTTCGAAACTCGATGAAGAAGATAACGAAAACGATGAAAACGTTTTGTAAATAAATCGACTTATTTCTGTTCCTTTTATTATTCACAATTGTAAAAATTTTTATGACAAATACGGAGAGGATGATTTCAGCAGTCAACGAAAAATATCCCCCCACGTTGATTAACATTCGGGACCGGAAGACGCTCAAAATCTTCATTACTTGTTACGTATGTAGCAAATTTCATTACGCTGACTGCGACTCAAGATGCGTTTAGCTATTTAACAATGACATTTCTTGTAACATCCTAATGAAAGTTTGCATCCCGAATCAGATAGTTACATCGACTTCGTTATTTTAACATTACAAACAAACGACAACAAACATTCACCCTTTCTCCTATTTGCCATGCACAGCCACTGCCTTCTCTGGAAAAATCTAATATTCCGTCTCTTCATTTATTTTTTTCTGTTGGGTTGCAAGTTGCAACGGACAACTCACGTTTCTGTAATTCGCCTTTTTTCATCGTACCTTAAATGCATTCATTTGCATCATGACTACTAAATAAGTCTGGTAGTTGGAGACGCAGAATACGAGGAAAGATTGTCTTTCATTAGACATTACGAGGAAATGACTACGCGATGCCAGAACCAGAGCCACAACCAGTCGACGAAGTTGAATGTTTTTGAGAAAGAACGACGGAAATGAGACTGATGATACTCTCTGCCTGCGCGTTCTTCTCAGATTTCTTCAAGTAATTTTCTTACGGTTGAATACCTACTCTGTTCTCGTTCTATTTCCTTTTGTAGGAACTTACACAACTTTACTTTTCTTTGTTAGAATGTTTGAAGAAAAGAATAATGTTAACAAAAAAAATTATTCCCGCAGTACTTTTAATTTTTATAGTTCCTTGTGCGTGGGCAGAAATGATATTGTCAATAAAGTGACTCGTTTTTGCCTAATTCATGTTTGCTCATACCTTTATTTATGCCTTCATATTATTTGATACTAAGCACAATACTGCAGGATTACCAAGTGGTTAAGACGTTTAAATTATTAAAATTCCACTGAGCGAAACGACATTTGGCTTAGGTATGCATGTTTCAAAAGCAGAAAGAAAGTTGTACCCGGAAGCATGTTTGGTTTCTTCATCTTCAACCTCATCTCTTTCAGCTACAGGATACAACAGCTGAAGCTGAACAGTGAACTGAACACTAAACAATTTGTGTACCTCAAATATGTACATATACCTACCATTCGTATCTACAAAAGCCTCTTGCTACACATTACTGGAACCCGGAGACTATTCAAATGCTACGCAAATTTAACTCAAAAGAGAGATAGAGAAAATTCAACGAGGTACAATTTCCACACTGAGGCCCCACTCAACTGTAGAGAGAAAGAGCCTTGAAGAAACGAACTGAACTCGAGTCAAAGCAAAAACGGAAAGGTATCGTTCTTGTTTTCCAGAAGGAGAATTCCCAAACTGCTTTGTGCTCATCTCATCAGAAAACACAATACATGCCAGTAACGTCTACGGAAAAATTTAAATAGCTGTTACTCGAGGCTGATGTAGTTACTGGTGCAGTTTCCTCGTGGAATCATGGCATGGCAAGGCTAGGAGAAGGCCGGAAGTTACAAGGTGAATTGTTAATGTCTTTTATGCATAGCATTTGCACTTGGATCACATCAGATGATGATGCTTTGTTGGTTCACACACCGTTTACGTGTTTATAGAGATACTCAACCGCTGTGAAACTACATCCATTTCCATAGCCTGAAGAGAAGTTTGCCCTGGAACTAAATGCATCGCTCGTTCATTCGTTCGTTACTAAAGTACGTAGTTTCCTATTCACAAGTTACTTTGAAACTTTTAGAGACAGTCGGTGGAAGAGTATTCTAATCTATTACGTTCCACTCATCTAATTAGATCGGAAGGTTGCTGGTGTCTCCTCTTTCGAAATTCTCTCCCGCAGTGCTGCTATATCCACCGAGAAAGTAAATTATGGCTGGAAAGGTCTCTTAAATTCAAACTTGCATTTTCGCTTCCTACTCCAATGCCACACCGGAGTGACACGTCTATGCGATAATGCTTAGCAGGAATGAGCAAGGGAAAACATTTCAAATTCAAGTGAGAAGTCAGAACAGACGGTACAAAAAGAAACGTATAACATTGTGTTTCAGGATCGTGCTAGAGCAAAAACACCCACTCTCAGTTGAGCAACACAAAATGCATTGTTTTTAAAAGTCTTGTCACTGTCGTGCTGCTGCTACACTCTGGAAGCTGTGGTAAACAAAACAATGTAATTTATTTAGAAATGGAGAAACTTGATCGATACTTTATGCAAGCATTGTCCCAGCTTTAATGAAATAAAAAATGTTAAAATGAATGAGTGGTCGAAACACAGAATTTGAACAAGTTTACACAAAATATTGCGCTCACTTTCCCTTACATGTGTTCGCATATTTGAGAGAATTTCCCACGGAAATGCAAAGAAAATTAGCTTACACGGATTGTACCATGTCCTCGTTAACAGGATTTCATTGGAACTGACAACTAAACAAGGTTAAACGTACTACATGTAACTGATTCAAAGTCATTGCTAGGCACATGGAGAAAGATCTTGATAACTGCAGATTAGCAGTAGTTCTACTGAAACTAGCCGTGTATTAGCGGTTTTTCAGGGAAAGGAGTTGACCTTCACGGTACAGCTCTCTAGCCTCAAATGGGAGCTTTCTAAATTTGCATCTTATTATTTTGTGGTCTCATCCAATCCACATTAGTATTTACTACGACACGCTGTCTATGCTCAGTTCAACGAAGCGAGGTGCATTACCTACTTACACTTATGTGTAGGGCAACCGGAGATTCTGGCTCGTAGGCGTTGTGGTGTGGACTACTCTGAGTGAATACACTTTGATGTTACAGTTGCTCAAAGCAAAGGGTTTTCAAAGTAAATGCGTTGGCAGATATCGTATAAAACTATAAATTGATTCCTGTAGCGCTTACATTATTGATAACCAAATAATTCCTTTATCGGGGACCAACAATTCCAGTAACATCCGTAGACGATTTACAAAGCTTTGATCTGGAATGTACCTTACGACCTTTAGTAAAAGTTTACTTATTTTAAATGTCAGACGAATTAAATAAACGCATTTACACATTTCAAGCCACGTTATCCTCTTTCCTTTTTTAAAAGTACATTCTTAAAAATTTACAGGTGCCTTTTACATTACACAAGTTTATCCAAACTTATGAAATTTGTTACAGCATAATTTATGCTTTGGTATATAAATCAAGGAATTTTGATGCAAAGTAAACAATTTCTTTTATAGTATGTACATATATACTAGATTTGTATGCAAAAAGACTGTATATGTTTGTCAATAAATAATACTTTCACTCTAGTCATTTGCTGACTGTTATGTTTCAGTGCGGCAGCATCTGGAGTTAAGTCAAAAGTGACCCGGGAGTGTGCTCATGTAGACTGCATAACGATGCCATTGCGTATTCATTCATTCATTCATTCATTTGCTTTAGATTCATTTACTTACTGCTCTGCTCTGTGATCTTTGTAAAACAGGCGTGGATACGGATGCATATGGAAAATGAAAATCTAAAGTCAACGAGCTTCCCCATGAAATTTCTAAAGAATTCCTGCCCAGTGACATTCACTCGAATAATCTTACATGCGAAGGAATATTTTCGCGCGAGCCCGTCTTACTTTACAAATATAATGGAGGTAGGTGAGTGGAGTAAGCATAAGATTATTCTTATCTTTTGGGCATGCATTTAAGCGACTACAGTGTATTACATAAAAGCAAATATAGATCACGCTCGTACAAGCTGTTCGAGATGTGATGCTCACATCAAAATAGAAGAAATGCCATGAACATAGGTTTTACTTGCCCTGGTTCTGTTCCTCCGTTCACAGGGAAAGTTACTCTTGCAGAATAAATAATGAGAAGAAAGTGGCCGAGAACCGGTTCATCTACCTAAGCACAGAGACTCGCACGCGGAGACACATTCACTAATGGTAACATCGGTTCGTTTTCGCTCCCTTTGTCGGTCTCTCTTTGTCACCGATTTATGTAAGCATACAGCACTGCAACCAACACTGCCACTCCTTCAAACACTTTCAGACACATGCAATATTTTACATACAAGGTCTTTAATAAGCATTTGATTAAATGATTTAGAGAGTAGTCGAAAAAAGCTGGTATGCGATTAATACGGTTTTATTAAAACTTTAGTTGCACTCTCTCAGGGCTTTTATGTGAGCATAACGTCCTGAAAGTAGATTAAATTTTAAATCATTAACGGTGAATCTCCCCTGTTTGCCAGTTTGAATTCGTTTGCATAATGTTCAGCATTTCATTGTTGCACAACACATTTTTCAGGGTACGGTCATAAATTACGAGTACTTTGTTATATAAACACCGTAATCTATGCAAACACATCCAACATGGGCCGATTGATTAAAATTAAATTATGTTGAAAGTGTTCCACTTTCCTTTCCTTTTTTGTCGAAACTGCAAGGCTATCTTTTGAGTCAGAGAACGTTTTGCTTAGTTTTGTTTCGTAGATACCTGTGCTATTTTAGAATTTTGTCATGTTTCCGTTTTGAAAGGAGAGCGTGAGTTGACATGTGTTCACATGGGTGATGTCGACGTTCGTGATATTTCTTGAAATCTCGGTGTGGGTATTTGCTTTGTGAATTTTTCTTTTAAAGAAAGCAGAGGTACACGACTGCTTGTGAGAAGGTTGGAAGGAAACCGAGGGAAGAAAGAATTGAAGAAAGTTTTGCAATGTGAATTAATTTTGTGTACTTAACATCGCAATCCCACCATTCTTTTACATGATCTTGTCACTACTTTTTGCTACTCATTTCTGTCCCAGAGTTTACATAGGCTACACATACAGAGTAGAGAAGGTACACGATGCTGGAGTCTCACTCAGGTTCCGGTTTCTTATTTAATGTTTTTTCTTCAGAGCAAGAGTAACTTTGCTTCACTTTTTCCTCTGCTCATTTCAGAATTCCCATTTCACCGTAATCATCATCATTAAGTTTTAATACTTTCTTCGTTCATTTGTGCCTCAGCTCCCGCGTGTTTCTATACTCTACATTCGGAGCCAGCATTCACGAGAAGGAACTTATCTTTATATCTGTGCCCATCTCTTAATTTCTGCCATTAGGAGTGTCAATTTGAAAAATAAAGTTGTCTTAATCTGTGCCAAGAAGAGTTTTCACTTTCATTTTCCTGAGTCCATCAGAGTTTTGCTGCTGTGATATAACCGTGCTGTAATAGAAAGCCCAGTTTGCATTGCGTATTTACGGGGTGATGGGACCTTGACGCTTTTCGTGATACGAAACGGAAATAGGTGGTGTGCTTGTTAGGCTGATGGGGACCTGGAACACTGGCACTAATTCAATGTTCAAGGCTTGTTTAGGTGTAAAAATTAATTATTATTGTTATTGTTAGCAGCTCCTATTACAAGGAAATTTCAACGGGAAAAATTTAGCTTGACGAGAGTTGGTGGTAAAAATGGTAAAACGCTTGCCCCTCTCTGTAACTCAACCTAACCTAACAAACACTGCTCGGTTAAATAGTTAGAATAGATGCAGAGCGTTTTAAAAAGTGAGTACGAAATAATAAATTTTTACGGACACGCACTTCACTCGAGTGAATAAAGGTAGGTGGGTAACTTTGTACTGAAATGGAATAAAAGAAATCCTTGCACTCGGCACTCTTTCTCAAACTTCGCTGTTGTGCTGAAGTGTAATGAACTTTTCCCTATCTTTATAGCATCACGATCTCGCAGCAGTTTCTTTTACTGTTGGTTCAGGGTTAACTGGCAGGACAGCAAGCAAAGCAATGCTTTAGTGAGAGAGATTTAAGAGGTAAACAAGTTGCTTGATGAAGAGAGATCAAAGAATCTATTTTGCTCTTCTCCAGTCGGAAGTACTCCCAAGAACGCACACAGAATAAACGAATGAGCAGCACAGAGCGCACACAAACTTTTTTTGTGCTAATGCACCAGAAGATTGTTTCTTTACTTGCTTATGCTTACTAATTATTTAAAAGTGTCTTCATCTCTGCCCTGGATTAAACATTCGCCGGTGGAAACGTGAAAAAACCTGGGAAAAGTTTCACATTTGATGAGTTCCTCGAACCCGTCAACAAAAGTTGAAACTGATCAGATTCTTAAATCGATTGCAATGTATTCTGAAGAAAAGTTGATTATGTTTTAAAGAATTTCTTTGTCGACTAGTTTTCAAGACAATTTTTTTCCTGGAAGAGAAGAAATTATTTCAATCAAAATGGGTAAACGTGGTCACACTTCAAGGAAAAATTTTCTTCACTATCACACAAAAACTGAGAAACTCCAGTTCAAGCAAAAGTGACATACATTTGATAACACTCACTTTTTCAGAGGGTTTTCACCGCAAAAATCTGACAACTTTAAATGAGTTGCAGCAAAATGCTGTATTGACTCGCACAATCTTGGAGATGGATTTTTCTACTTTCTCTGTCATTGGCTGATGAAAACTGTGACAGAGGCCAAGCGAGATGAAAAGAAAATTGTCGTCAGTAAAGACGTGAGTAAATGGGAATTATGACATTTATTGAAGAGAAAACGGAAAGCAAAACTCATTTATCGTGACTGTAAGTTGTAAGTGTTTCACCGTCACATGTATTTATTGGAACGAGGAGTAATAGTTTGTTACGTACGGCACCAAATCTGGAATCAGACTGACATAAGAAAGTAAGCGGGGTTTGGGGAATACAGAGAGCAGTTCTCCAGCCACTCGCTCAGCTCAGTTCGACTCACTCAGGGAAGCACAGCATGGAAAAAGAACAGAGGAACACAACCACACACATACTAGAGTATGGAACAATATGCATCCTGTTCGCAGCGCACGAAATCAACGATCTCGTGTGTACGGTAAAAAGTAAAAGAGAAAAAGAGCGAGAGGAGAGATTCATGTGTATACACCATTACAAGCGCACAGTCACAAGAATCAGTACAGTGGAAAGAGAAAGGCAGCTGGAGCAAAACGAAAAACACCACTACACAAAGTAAATACTGCAAAATTCTACCATCCCCACCATGACTCTAACTCTTCTGGTTTGTTCCTCCTTTCGATTGAAACATTAGCCGAATGGTGCACGGAGTAGAGTGGAGTGGTACGACTACACAACTGCAATGTTCCAAAGCATTGTACCTTAGGTACGTGTAGACTCTGAGTGGAGTGAAGCAAGTGAAGGGAAAAGCGACTCAATGATGAGATGAGAGCGAATATTCTCCTATTTTAGGGCATGTTCGGCTGATGTTGCTTGCTAGCTTGGATCTTGTGATAGAGGGAAAAGCAGAGACAGAGGACGAAAAGCAGGCTGAGAGAAAAAAGAGGAGCTCGTTTCGTTCGTCGTAACTAGTAGTCGAGTCGTGGTGCGATGGACGGATCTCTCGCTTTCACAAGGTCTTCTCTTTTCTCTTTTTCTTTCTTTGAGTTTTGCAGTCGAGAGTTTTTGGAGTAATACGTAAAGTAAGATGAGAATCATAGCTAGAAAAGTAGTTGAGTTTAAGACTGCATATTTATAGGGCTAAACTATGTATTTGCAATTCTTTTATATATTACTTACTCTAGCCGTCTCACTACCTAGCAAGGTCCTCGCTTCGTTTCTGATGATTGTGATGATGATGATGATTGTGTGGTGCATGAGTTAAAAAAAGGATGTAAGGCTGGAGTAAGCAATCGCTGCTCGCCCAGTCGCTGCTACCATCTACGAATAAAAAACTTCTCTTCAACTTACCTACTTTCTCCAGTGTGTGCAATATAAAAAACGATGTTTATATGCATGCCTTCTAGATATGCATAGAGGCAGAGCGCAATATTGTATTATAAGCAGCAGCCTCTGTGTTGTGTACATCTTGTACTTGGGTCTCTTTCACTTTTTTCAAATGTGGTACGGAAACACCACTGCTACATAGGAGTGCTGGTGTGGTGGTGGAGCTCCCGCCGCCAACACCACTACCATATATCTCATCGGCAGAGCTACATTTTCATGTTCGCGAGCAAACACTCATCTCACAACTCAACTAGTGAATCCTTTTTGCTTATTCTGAAAAACGAAAAAAGCTAGTTTTCGAGAAGTGGCTGTAGTAGTAGCGATCGTCTTAGTCGTTGTAAGTAAGTAGAAATAGTGCAGTGCAAGAAACAAGTCCTCCACTTCGTTTTTTATCAAATCGGCAAAAAAGAGGAAAACGTAGTTATACAAATACTATGTCCAACAAGCCACTTTCCCAAGTAAATTCGAGTCAAGTCAAGAGGAGAGCACTTGTGCCAGAGGAGTGAACGCATGCTCATCAAATTTTGCATCATATACATAGGGGAAGAGAAAGATGAAGAGACAAGAAAAAAACAGTAAAATACGACTGTGGAATGGTCCTTGTGCTCCATGTGCCATCATATCAGTATATTATGAGCGCTGGCGAAAAATTGGAACTGAGTGTTGCTGTGCAGCATGTAATCAACTAAACTTCTTTACGTTGATAAGTTAAGATGGCGAGCCCGCTCAAGTCATCGCCTTCGTTAATACGTAAAATCTGAATGTAGCTGTAGCCATTCATATATTAAAATCATATTAGATGTTTTCTTACGTGTCTTAAATCTTCAGCATCAAAATGCATGATTCATTGTAAAGTATATCATTATTTATGCATATTTTAAGTTGCAGAAAGGCGAGCATCTCTCAGGAACTAGCATACTGCTTCCTTGACTTAAGTAGTTGCTATATTTATAATATCCACTGTAAATGCCGCTCGTATAGCTTCCGCAATATCAAGATCCGGAGTAAGACTTTCTTACTTTTACTCAAACGGGAGAATGTTGAGACGCTGAAACTAACGGTGATATTTAAGATGGGAAGAAGATATCTTTAGCAAAGGGATTTATGCTCGCTATATAAAATAGGAATCCACAATGCGCATTTCATTTCTTGATAATGTACTATTACGGAAACGGCGATGACAGCAATTTATTTTACTCTAAAGTCTAAAAGTGCAAAATTAATACCTACATTAAATACAACCCAAGTGCATTCCCTCGTGACTTTGTGTTACCTTCGCATTTGGTAGAAAGTATGAGATTGTGTGGATATTAGATACTATATGCAAGATGCTTGCCCCAAAAGGTATAAAATGTAGCATGACAGATTAATAACTAAAGATGCCTACACAAATAAATTGCTAAGCTGATAATTTTATATTTCTTTAAAATTAAACAATGCTAATACTTTTAAAATAGAAATTATATGTACAATGACTATAATTAAATCACAATCACAATGCATTAGCATTAGTCATAAAGTCATTTGTTTGAAAAATTATCATAAGCCAACAATCATCATTCTTACTATGCAGAGCTTTTATTAACGTAAATAATTGCATTGTTATTTTAAAGAATAACAGCCAGACCAGAGGGACGACAGTTATGTGAAATGAATTCATTCTTTCACCAGCAGCAGATCTCTTTCAAATTTAATTCATTTGGATGGAATAACGCTAGCATTCAATAGAAACGCCAGTTTCCTCTTCCGTCTAGACGCTTTCATAAACTTTCCGTCTAGACCATTCACCGTGTGCAATATTTAACAGTACAGAGTTTGCCGAAACTTAAAATAGCATTGCTTGCTTATCACAAAACCATATTAATTTCAGATCTTGTGAAGATAAAATTACATGTGGTTAGTTACGTCAAAGAGAACGGGAATCGCACTTTGATAGAGCCACAATGTTTTGACGCCTGGCTTAATTTTTATCTATGATATCTGAGATTTAGCGTCACAATTGATCAGTAGTGCCATTAATTTTGCAGATGGTGTCTAAATTTAATTTAAGAAAGGTATTTTATATTTGAGTCAACTGAAAATAATTAACGAGCCAACAAAAAGCAGCCACCGTTAATTTATAAACCTTATCCTATCCTGTAAACTCGCTCCAATTATTTCTGTCTCTCTGCTGAGATGTTATGTCGTCACAAGATATCGGGATTTCGAGGCATACAACAGAAAAGAATTAAGCATGGAACATTTTCACTTTCTGGGCTGAAATGCCAAGGCTGTCAGAATCCCTTGTTTTTATTTCTCACATAAAGCATTATACATCAAGCTGAAGCTTTGTGGACACACCAGCAAAAATAAGAAGTTTTGGAGCTCATCTTAAAGAAAATAGGGATAATACAATTTTCACACACCAAAAAATGAAAGTGTCCCAGTCGTATCACTTTTGGACAGCGACAGCAGTAAATGCGCTCGAAATGTGTGCTTCTCACCGTAAAACCTCCGAACACGCCAAAATCATAGTGGCCAGCCTTTGCTGCTCCGTTTCCTGGTGGTAGAAAGATAAATAGCACCAAACCACCGATCTTTCCTCATTCATTGTTGTGACAGTCTAAAACCCTTTCTGCCCTGTCCTGTCCGTTTCAAGATTGAAGACAGACATAGTAGCTTTTAATGAGCCGAAGGGGCTCTTTAAATTAGTTTTCACATGCTAATCAGTACAGAAGCGGAATGCAAAGAAAGCAGGACAGTATTATCAGTTCCGTGCCTGATCAAACTCGAGGAGGTTAGTTCTGGTGCAATATATGAAAACTGCAAAACATGTTCCTCCAAGTACCCAGTGCCTCATTCTAAACCTGAATTTTTGCAGTAGGAAGCTGAAACAATTTTTCCAGAATACCATCGTATTCGCATGAAGTGAATGAAGTTAACCAGAAAGATTTCCAAATGCTGTCGGAATATATTTAAATAGGAAAGAATTGAGGTTAGATGATAAATGTACAGCTTTTGTTTTCATGGCTAACTCTAGCCAAAGTTAATATTAAGGCTCATCAATCAAATTCACAATCCATTTCTCACTGCTCCGTCTCTGTCCGTTGCTCTTTCTACTCATGGCATTTTATCCTGTTGAATCTTAAATAGCTGTTCGGATGTAATATATGAGCGGTAAAAATATTGCTCCGCGACCTAAAACTCAAGTACCTGCATCTTCACTGTGCTCTCTGTTGGTTTTATGGTTTATTTGAGAGACTGGAGAAAGTATGTTCCTATCTCACAAGGATACTGAAAAATATCCCTTTTCACTCCAAGTAGAAACACATACGTAATTTAAAGTCAGCTCTGGTCGCAAAACCCGACAAAAACTTAAGCATGCTTGCGGAGAACAAACAAAGGTGCTCCACTGTTTAAACCTTCCGAGTTTCTCGTTGGGATGTGTACCACGTTATGTATGTAAAAGAGCCGATTCATATTTACGTCGGCAGTCTTACTAATAGTAAGAAAGAGTTGATAAATTGGCCGAAGGTTAGAGTGAATTTGGTCATTAAAACTTCACAGTTTGAAACACCACCTGCATTTCTGCATTTACGGGATATCCTCAAAGTGTTTAATTACATTTCGCGGTTTTCTTTGATAACTTGTTCTCTAACGAACAAACTCCTGGGGTTTCATACAATATCCGAACCAAAATATGTAACAGGCACAGCAAAGTAAAGAGCGAACCACTCGTGAATTGTAGAGGAAGGTTGCAAGTAAATTTTCATGGCATTTTTGCGGTTTGAGAAGCCAAAAATAGCTCGAGAATTTTCTTAACGCTACTTATTACGCTGGGAAAATGGAAATCATCCATCTAGGTAAAACGGAGGCGGTGTTGATGTGATGTGATTCATGAGATGCGCACAAGATTCGGCTTTCTGCATTCGGTTTTGTTTCATGAATATTTAATGTTCTCCAACTAATCTTCCGCTCACTTATCAAATTATGTCATTCTATATCATTCTAATGCTTTTCACATAAATTAAGACTGACATGGGTAAAACAGTATTCAGAGAAGATAAGTGGCAAGTCAAGTGGCAACCTCTTGATGATAAACGAAACTTGTGAAACATATTTTCAGTTTTACATGATTATCTTTAACAAATAACCTTATAGGAAACTTACCAAATAACTCATCCAAAATCAAGGAACTTACTGTGTAGCAGAAGCAGCATTAATATTCATCCTCCTATATAGTGATAAGGACACAATAATGTGGTTGCGGAAATGTTACGATTGGCATAGCCATTGAAGATATGAAATAGCTGCGGGCTAGAAAGCAGGAGAAAAGACAGAATTTGATGCCTTCCTTATTGACTTTCTTGTAGAATCTGTAGAGCAACACATCCCATTCATCCTGGGGACGTATCAGCGTATCGTGTTTGTTCACAAGTGAATAGTGGCTGACAGAAGAATGAAGGAATTCGTTGATTGCTTTTCCTTTTCGTCTGCTTGTTGACTACTTTTGGCCTGAAATAAAAATTGGTACCCATTTCATCTCTGAGGATTCATTTCTTACATCCTTTCACTCACGCTTGAGGACTGCTCGCTCTTTTCGTCAATCTTTTTTGTTTTCTCCCACTCAGCCCACACAAAAACCAGACGGTACATCTTAAGGATTTTTGCCCGATGATAAATATATGTTACAACATAAAATCTCCATATTGATAAGAAACGGTCTGAGGGGTCATCTTCGATCAAATTAATTAAATCTTTATTGCGTCGAGCTTTAAAATAGAGCATAAAATCTCCAATATAAAATCGGATTTTTCTACGGTTTAGGGGCAAAGCGCCACAAATATTAGAAATACTATATTTACGGACGACAGACACTCCCGGTTTGTAACCGACGTCTGTTCTCAATTCCTCTGTCAAATCACACTAAAGGATCAGATCGTGTAATAGTGGTTTCGTTTGCCTCCCACATCAACATATTAGAGTTTTGCTATATAAAATTGTGAAAAACTGTAGCTTCAGTAGCAGTTAGTTATAGTGGCTGAATGAGTCCATAACGTTTGGTAATAACAAGTTTTTGTATCGTCGTACAGAAAGTGTATTGCATTGCAATTCCCTTTATTCGAAGTAAAGTTAAAAGTGAAAAGTGGTACGCAACAAGCAATAAGTAGAAGGTTGTGTCTGAAGAACAAAAGGATGAAATGGATGCCACTCCATTTCAGCTTTTCGGGTCTGCGGTCTCTGTATGTATCAAATGAAAGGAAAAAGGTAGAAAGACGATGAAAGAAAGCAGCGGGCTAAAGTATTCCTGTGAGTGTACCTACCAAACAACTATCGTTAGTCGAAGGGGTGGCTCTCCCTATTTATGACTCTCCAATTTTTGTTTCGTTTAGGAGTTAGAAGGTTGAGAAAGTTAATAGAACGTTGCCTTGAGTGTGTGTGGCGAAAGAGAAAAGAGACACACACGTTGAAAGTTGAGCGTTGTGCGGCTATTGTTGTTCTTGCAAGTATAATTTAAGTTATTCTCGGAGACACGTTTCTCTCCACTACCACTCACCAACAACGTATATAGTGTAATGTGTGCGCACTAATCTCTAGTGTCTTCAATTCTGTTCTTGAGAGGATAGGAGTGGTAGCAGGAATACATTTCACAAGCAACCCTGAAATGTCTTTCTTGTTATCTCCCTTGGCAGTGTTTTAACTAGAATTTCCAAAACCATGAGCCAAAAAAGTCTCCCTATTTTATTCTTCCTGTGAAGTGTGCTTGTACTGTTGTACTAGTGGCAAAGAAAAGAGAATCTTGACTCTCGTGTGGAAGAAAGAAATGAGAAATCGAGCTACTTTTTCTGTTATGCTCCTCTTTTTCTGGTTACATTTCAGCTCAACTTATTTGTTAGCACTACTCTCAACTCAACTCAGCAAATCTTTTGAACTGCTACTGCACACACACTCTTACTTAACTTATAACTATTTGTTTCTTTCATTTCACACTCTATATAAAGTGTAAGGGTTTTGTGTGCGTACTATGACTCTGAGTGGTCTCAAGAAATGAACCCCATGCCGCCACGCCGTCAACACTTGCTCTCACTCCGAAAACAATAAACCGTTGTTGACTACACGAATTTGTAATTGTAAAATGATATTTCGCCATTAAAACCCACCTGGCGTCTCTAATTCCTGCGTTATACACAACTTCTAAAACGTAATGTAATCGTAGATTTGTACATACAACTCTGAGCTTGTTAAAATGCAAAAGTAATCGTATTTAAATTAAGCAGAGGAAAAGGAAGAATACATTTCTTGGATACAATGAATTTTTTGTTCAGGAAATTCTCAAATTTAGGCTCGGAAGCACCCATTATGTTAAATGTTTAAGCGTTAATTAATTTCATGCTTTAGTTCCTACTTCCGCCTGGCCTGGTCTGAAGCACGTGTTATGTTGAAGTGCTTACGTATCACAAAGCTAGGTTGCTTCTTTTCAAGCAAGACTGAATGCGCATTCATAAAATGTATGAATTTATTGGTCAGATTCCCTCCCTCTGGTAAATAAGTAGGTAGGCAAGAGTAAAAATGAATTTCAGCTGCACACACGAGTCTCTCTGAAAGATCTGCAATCGTAAAAGAGACAGAGCCCGTGACAAATATAAAAGGTTAAGCAGTAATGAATTGAGCGAGAAAATAAAATAAAAAGTTATTTTCAATTTGTTCTTTATGTGAATTGCAATCTTGGGGTAATACATCTGTAACTCGAAATTCAACCCACAATGCAATAGCGGCAGCAGCCAGCCAGGAAGTGGAGTGGAGCTTTATAACACCACCAAGAGCTCAACCAAGACAAGGAGAATAATCTAATCTAGATTAGGACATGGACAAATTTATGTAGCAAAAAGTAGTCCGCTGGCAGAGAAATTATTGCGATCAGATTACATGATTGCATCGTACGTTGTTGTGTATTTGTCGCAAGTACAAGTACACAACTGAAGTACGTAGTTCTGCTTGTAAGGATGGATGGATAGACCAAGCAGAGCAACAAACCACGGCCACGGCGCAATGCATGGATTGTCACAAAAACTCTGCGGAAGATATTCCAATTTCTGTGGTATACGTAAAGTACTTGAACATCTCAATGGTATACTCGTAAAATGTTGAATGCTTCCGTTTTTCATACGGGATATGCACATACAAAAGATTCACTGAGAACTGTGTCGTAATAATGAGAATCACGCCATGCTTGTAACTTCGTTTCATGAGATCACACAACAAATAGAAACCTTTTATCTTGCTTTCATTTTATCCTTCATTTCGTGTCTGAAGTGATAAGACCCTATAATCAAGCAACCTAATCAATATTTTCTCCTTCCAAAATGCTACTTTTGATCTGTCCTGTCCTACAGACACAAAATTACGTACCCATGCACTTGCGTCGAGAAAATGTGGCGCATTCCGAAAATTAAACCCTACTCAACTCATACTGTTTCCTTAAAATTAATGCGAATGAACGAATTTCTTTTTTTGTGAAAAGAAGACACACAGAAGAAAATAAGCGAAACGAAGATTGATTCTTCCAGCGCATTCCTTTCTGTCAGTCGAAATTGAATTCACAGAGAAATTACGCGGACCAGGACAAAAGGATATTAAGTGAGATGATGGAAATAGAGACGTTTATTATTTGTACGTAACGTGTGTGTGGTAGATTTCCGTCTTGAGGAGCCAAACAAAAATCCTTAATGTCGGTCATAACCCCATTGTTGTATTTTCATTTTCCTTTAAGTAATCACTATCAGTTATATTTTAAATCGTACAATGGAAACCTTGCAAAAGACTTAACAGCGAATTGGAAAATGTAGCCAACTTGGTGAAACTTTTTACGATTGTGACTAAAAATAAAATGACATTTCATAAAAATGTAACAATTCTTTTTGGAAACTAACATTCACCACAAGTCGGATTGCAATTATCCAGCCACTTTCATCACATCACATCACTCTTCCATGGGCGTTGCCTAAACCAGGCACGCACATGGTATCTTCGTTAATGCCGGAACAAGATCTGTTGGATTGAATCAGAAACTTTCCTTAAGATTTGCGTTGCCCTTCTGAAAGGAAAGAATACCGACACGAATATGAGATAAAACATTTTTGGTTACGTAAAAATAATGAAAATTGATTAGAAAGGAGTTTCCATAAAACAAATCTGTGCGTTATTTCTAACTAATATTTGAACTTTGCATGCAACAACTTTTAAAGAAATTCGCTACGAAACTTTGTCTACGTAATAAACATCTCTTTATTTATCTCGTATAGTTATATTTAGATTTATTTTCTGCAAAATGTCACACAATACAACCCCAGTGACTTTTTAAACAAAGGATTAAATAACAGAAGGTCAAAAATCCGTCAATTTTAGGAAGTAATATCTAACATTTGAGTTCTTGTCACAAAATAGTTCAATAGAAAATGAAGTGAAATGCGATTTATGATTTGTGTGCTTTTTGCGTGGGTGCAGGTTGCGCAATAAGACTATTGTTCGTGGTCCAACAGCATGAGTCGTGAGTCGTGAATCCAGTTTCATAGAATTTTGTCTCCCTGAGCTTCTCAGACCCACTCAGGACAGTGCAAGAATGCTGATTCCCGAATAATAATCTCGCGAGCCAAAGTATCTGCATAACAATGAGATTTAATACAATCCTCCATACGCACATCTTCTATGCCTTCTTTCCCAAAATATATTTCCATCTTGTGGAGTATGTTTGAGGAATATTTATTTGACGTCATGCAAATGGCACGAGAGGAGAACAGAGCTTTTATATAAAGTACACCTACATGAATTCCAAAGGCATCGGTGTTCTGTGTGAGAAAGATATTTATTAACAACATTGTAGCTGGCAGGGGAGCGAAGATTCGTGCCACGATAACGTGATAGGGTTAAGGATTGACGGGAAGCCGGGCAATTGGTAAAGCATTCTTTCTCCATCCGATAGGATAGCAAACATGATTTGTGTGCAGGCACAAAAGTAATTGGAAGACTACCACCTTGGTTCAACAAGGTAAACAAGTATAAAGGCATTATATGTATAAGTAACTCAACTATCTAAACTACACGACACTACAAATTTTATTTTTATAGTGTTTGGAGAATGCAATTTTTATTCATCTTATAAAAGCTAAAAAATTAAAGCGCTCACAGACTTACATAATACTAAGTGTCATTTCATAAATGTACTCAACACTTGCTTGAACCAGTAACGAAAGATTCAGCTATGAGCTAAATTGTGTTAGCATTGATACGTTGCATTTATTTATACGAAGTTGTCAATTTCGATTGAACGACTTTGGGGGAAAGAGAACTCCAGCGAACTCACTTGAACTGTGTTTCAATCCCGGAGAGTGAAAGTGGGGGAATGCAACCTTGACGGAATTAGACTTTTTTGGCTTCGCTACTTTGCGTCTAATCGTAAAAGGCTGCTTCGCTTTCTTCTTTAAATCGTCTACATACCTTAATGTTACAGAAGTGTCCTCACTTTTTCAGACGTCTGCCTTGAGAATTTGCAGTGGGTGGATGCAACGCAACTTCCCCCGGTAATACAATAATAGAATAGAAGTCGTTCCTTTCCTATTACATTAACATTTTCCGTTCAGGTTCATTGAATAAAACGAATAAGACATGTAAGGACTTTGTGTCTACAGTGAGGGTACAGCAGTTCTAAAGTTTAGATATTTGTATTGGCTTCGTTTGCGTATGTGTTAGGAGATTTTTCTTTCAATTTTTGCTTTCACTGTGCTTCATGTTAGAAATGTGCTCACACGTTTGAAGAATCCTGTTTAAAGACAGGAAAATCCATTACGACTAGAAGGAAAGCCGCGTTATGAGAAGTGAGGTTCATGCATGCATTTTAAAGCAAATACTTTACATAACATGTTTCAAACTTTCCTAGTACATATACAAAAAGTACGTATTTCGTAATAAAAGGTACGCTACTGCCTCCTTTAATTCAGAAACGTAAAGTATTTACAATCGCCAAGAGTATAAGTCCAACATGTACCACTTTGCCTTCTGTCAGAAAAATCAGGCATAAATCTTGCTTTCTGTCTGAAATGCTAAATTCTTTTCGAGAAAGTTGAAAAACAAATTTATTTTTTAAAAAATCGATTCAATGCCTCGAAGGAGATCACTTCCTCGGGAATATTGTGTGTGTACTCGCCAAGATATCAGGCTCTCAAAAATTTATATCTTCGTCGGCGTTGCATATAATTGCACATTGAGTGATAGTGATAGTAGCACACTTGATCCGAACGTTGCATTCACATTTCACAACCAAACAACAAGAATGTAGAAAGCTGCTTACGCAAGATTTTACTGTTCCCATCTGCAACTCTTGTATTTAAATAAGCTTGCTGAATCTAGTAATAAATCATAAATACCTTCTTTTAGTTAAATAAGATGAAAGAAATAATTTGTCAAAGAAAACTATTTTATTTACCAGAAACTGGTACATATTTTAGAAAGTTGAAGTTGGAATTTGCATTAGTCTATTTGTTGTGCACCTTTCTAAGAAATTGTAAATAATCAAATAATCTTATTTTCGGTGTACGTTTGAGTAATGAATGTCAACAGATTTTGTTACAAATGTAAATGCTTCCAATTTCATAATTCTACGAAATAATACTAGAAGTGGTAACAGAGTATTTCTTCATAAAGCACTTTGCGATTGCGTTTCAAAATAAAAGTATTGAAATGAAATCCCGAGACAAAGACCAAACGTGAAAGCTTTGATGTGGCTGGCTACATCGAAAGAAGGAGCAGTTTCACGTATTATTTCAGTTGTATTCATTCTTCACCGTTTTCATTTGCACGCTTTAGAAGGTACGGATGTGACATCCTTTCATAGTTAAAAACTTCTCTGACACTCTTAGAAATTTGTAAAAGGCTATTTGGGAAAATGTCATATAAAATGATATCACTGTCAGAAAAGAAATCCAGCGACAAATATTTCTTTGGACGTGTACATATACATAACTGGCGAGCACTTCGAGGCATACAATGCCTGACATAATACGAACACGTCAACTGAATCTTTGGATGATAACATAACTCAGTTGTTTTTCTCATATCACACTTCTCGCATTATCCCAAGAACAAGTTTCGAAAAGCATTTTCTTTGCTTAGCACGAAAAGAGTTTTCTTGGAAAAGTGAAAGGAGAGGGTCGTGTAAGCGAAATCAAAAAGCAACATGAATCCACATGCTCATCTTAAGGAACGAATTTATGCAAAAAAGGCTTTCTCTCAACAGTTGCGAAGGTTGTGTTGAGAAAGTTGAAAGATTTGCCAGATGAGTTGGCCCGTTGGCCGTGAATAGCGGTGCGTAGGAGAAAGGCCAACTTCAAGCATCACAAATGTTAGCATACTTAACCTGCCAGTAAACTTAGAAACTATGCAAAGTTTTTCTGCGAACTCTAATGTTTGATCATTAATTCAATTTAACAAACTATACCATGTAAGTAAGTAAAGCGCAATGAACATCTTTTCTTGCCGTAGGCAGACGTCCTGCAAATTTATTCCGAAAAACTTATTTAACAATATTGAAAAAGCGGATACGTACTATATGGATCATGTACTAATATAGCTGGGAAATTTACTAGAAAAAACAATTTACACTAATGTGTCATCGAAATCCAGTTGGATTATTCAATTGATTTGTCTGTAATTTAAATGTTTTGCTTCTTTGCGCTTTATTTTTTACATTAGAACATTAAATTTTGCGTCGTTTGAGATTTTGAGAGAAAGTCCTACCTTGATCAGTTGAAGAATGATGAGGTTACAGGATGTTTGCGTTGGTCTTCCTTTTATCCTGTTCGAGTTGTCAGAGGTTAACAAATAGGAGGAAAACACGCCACAAACATGCTAAACAAGAAGAAATGAAAGTTCTGCGAGTGTAGCCCCGTTCCCATATATTTCATGTTGACACAAGGGGTATGGGGAAACTCGTCACGGGTTTAAGTTCACAACACAACACAACAAGAGAAGAAAATAGTAACTTACCTAACCACGCTTACAACAACTTCGTGGCATCGGGAGACTGTCTGCCGAATTGAATATCGTCTGCTTGTTCACGTCCTTTAAATATATTATCCTTTTTCCTATATCTTTATCATGGCTCTCAATGATGTGATACTTAAGCCAAATAAGATAGGAGAAAAAACGTTTTAATGCATTCAGTGAGTGTTTACAGCAATTCATTGGAAAGGAAATGGAAGTAATGGTGGGAGATTGTGTGTCTGATTGATTGATGCTGGCTGCCAACCGTATTGACTGCCTGCTAACGGAATAGATGAATATGTTGCAGTTCACTCTCGCGGATATCCGTGTAGAACCTCCAGCATTACAATTTACAATGCACGTGTGTACCTCTGCATCCTGTTCTTTTCGCTGTCAATATAACGTAATAATGGCCTTGTATTGGCCTCACGATCTAAGTTACGACTCGAAAGGTTGTTTTCGATTGCGAAACCATAATGCATTTTTCAGTAAGAGAAATAAGTAAAAAGGATGAGTACATAAATCCATACTAGCCCGATTTCCCAATAAGTTTTTTTCCCAGCTACTTATTATCTAATTGTCTGATAAAAATGATTGAAGAAACAATATTGTTATGTAGTCTAGTCTGGCGTGTTGCTGTTGCTGCATGTGCAAATAGCAAATTATGTTACCCATGTACACACATAACAGACATTTAGTTTTCACGATAAAGTAATCCAATTGCAGCGAGACAACAGCAACGTAACGCCTCTATCGAAATGTCTGCTTTCAGTTTTTTTGCTTTCTGCTCCAGACTTTCGTTTCCCCTTTCTGCTGAAAATAAGTAGTTTGTTCACACAAAAGATATGCATCAATTTCCAAGATCAGTGACACTAGTGGAGAAGGTGCTGCAGCCACGATTGGTGCTACACTATTCCTGTCACTTTCCCTCTAAACGAAGTTGCTGATGATGATAATGGTCTGGCTTGGCCTGGTCTGGTCGTATACATAAAATCAAAATAAAACGGACAAAGGTAAGGAAAAGAGAAACAAAATAAGTTGAAAAAAGTTTCCTGGTAAAACTTAGTTTTATGCTGTTTTCTAGACCAGACCATACGTCCTGGTATTCTTGAAATAGTTACAGAAGCGTTTTTGTGGTGTTATGTGCCATCGCGTCCAGCAGCAGACACATGGCCTTTTCCCGTCCTTTTAGCCAATTTCTCTACCAAGTCCAGTTAGTTGCTGCTTTCATTGTAAAATATATCGGTTTCATGTGTGTAATAATAACTAGCCTAGTAGCAAACAAGTCAGCTCAAGGAAAGGAAAGGACACAAGGAAAGCAGTAAAATGGCCAATCGACAGCTGCTGCATTTGATGTTTGTACCTACGCAAAACATTCCTTCACGGATGTGCGTTGGTCCCATTGTTCATGCTGTTGTTTCTTCTCTCGACAAAAATTTCAAAATAATGGAAGGAAAAAGGAAATCCAACTGTCAAGCGTAGCCGAGCCACCATTACGAAACTACCAGTGTGACATGTCAAAAGAGCTATAGTAAGTAAAGCAACAAGAAGGCCTACA
Source organism: Cyphoderus albinus (assembly GCA_021029165.1). Lineage (NCBI taxonomy): Eukaryota > Metazoa > Arthropoda > Collembola > Entomobryomorpha > Paronellidae > Cyphoderus > Cyphoderus albinus. Next base: position 18,383 of record VYYJ01000731.1, on the reverse strand, counting down.
ACTACAACAACAAACTCGACACAAAGTAAAAAACACGACATATTTTTATTTCTTATGCTCTCTTTGGTGTTTTTAGTTTGTATACTTTCTTTTTAAACATTCTACACGTATTAGGATCAGTAAATTTTTTCTTAAGTGCTGATCACGTAGTTCTGGGAGGGTGTAACACGGTCAGTGTATGTAACAACAAGATTTTAGAAGGCATCTTACGTAAAGGTTCAATTGGTTATATTTCAAAGAAAACTAGCTTCGTACTTTTGCAATGAAGATTACAATGTGAATTTTATCCTTTTACAGCAGAGCAGTTAGAGTTAAAGAAAGTGTTCTACTTTGGCAATCTACGAAAACAAGTTTTGCAAGCTCCTTGCTCTAGCTCTTCAGCTGGAATGCGCTGTCTGTGTACAGCCTACACCTTTAGCAACGTAATCTTCTCAACTCTTTTATCAGAAAAGGCACATTCAATTGGGCTACGTGGATGCATTACTTCTTCGTGAAGAGTATTTTTTCTGCGTTTCAATTGAAATAAACATTTAAATGATACAAGTGGAAGATAAACCGATGTTTTATGGGCGTAATTATTGGAGGGCTATTAAGTGTTTTTATAGCCTCCACTTTGTTCTCTTCCATGTCTTATTTCGGGAGATGCTGCTGTGCTGATGTAGTTAGCGCTCCACGTTTTCCTTCAACTTTCAAGAAAGAAAAACCTCCTCTGCTGTTCGGTGCGGTGAGTGAAGCTGTAAAAATGTATTTCGACCATCATCATCACAAACTACAAACAACGAGGACAAGAAAAAGGAAAGTGATGCAATGTGGAATGGAAAATATGGAATGGAAGCTGAACATTAACCACGATGCTCCTTTGCTACCACTCCTTCGCTATCATTATATTACACTATTACACCAACACCACCCGAGCTTTTATTTGCGCTCCTACTTAGCAACTTCAGCTTCCCTATACCTTAAATAAAACACTGCACAGGGAAGAAAAGACAACACGAAAAATATATTGTGGAAGGATAATCCTCAAAGATGGAAAAAGAGTTATCATGATATCACCGCTATTTCGAGTGCACTCTTTTCAATGAAATAGATTGCCCGTTGTAACCCGTATTTTTTCTATTTTCTTTCTTATTTTTGCTTTATGTCGGAATAATATCCTTCTTGCTTGGTCTATAAAACATGGCTAGTGTTTTATTGGCCCACACGAGGCGCCACACAATACACATTTCTTCCCCATTTTCTTATTTATTGCAAGTTTTATAATTATAAAAACGTTCTAAGGTTTAATGGTGGCGCACGCACTTTTGCTTTCGTTTCGCAACGATATAAATTTACACCTAATGCAGCTTCCACGGTTCAAACGGTTTGTTTGATTATAAGCTGAGGTTACGGAGGGTCATGCACGCGGCACGCTTCCTATATCCTTGTGACTTTGTGAGTCAATTCAATTTCAACTTTTAGCTTAAAAATTTTACAAAATAGGGATGCGTCATAATGGGGTAACAGGAGATTTTTTATAAATCCTTTCTGGAAAACTGATACCATTGCCTTTGAAATTGTGAGTCATATAATGCCTGATAAAATATCACTTTCAATATTATTAATGAGAAAATGTTTGATAAGGGCAAGAGTTTTTAGGAGAAAGAAAAGAGGTATGTACATACACAGTATTCGTTAAAAAGTGAAGTGATCAAGAAGAAATGAGAAGAAAAATTTGTTGGGGATCGATTTTCTGCACAGTTGCAATACTCGTGCTGGAGCATAGAGCATCGAGGGCCAAATGTGGTGTGGGCGAGGACTAGGATTTTGAAATCACATTAGGTTTAGCAGAGAATTAAGACAAAATTTAGTTTCAGTTTTCATTCCCGTGTCACTCATAGTCAATGTGACTGAACATGAGCCTCCAGAACATACCGAGTTCCATTCCAAATCCGTGTTGTTGATGTGAAGAAATGCGAAGGGGCGAATGAAGAAGGCCGCAAAGGAGTAGCTGTCAGACTCGTGTGGACTGCTTGCCTATCAGTGGTCGTGAGAAACTGTTACTTGCCAAGCTTAGAAAGCAACTCTGCAATGTCAGTGAGAGAGAACTCAGGATACCAAATTTTATACCCAAAACGATATTAGAAGCGAGTAATCGGTTTGGATGGAATTCCAATTCTTGTACAAAACCGCGAGTACCACCGAGATTTTGCAGAGATGTTTATGATTCAACGCTGGAAATCGACTGTACCTTATTACATACCGTTTTCAGCTTGATGGTTTGTAGGAATGTGCCAATTTAAAAATATCCGAAATATTTTTATGTCAAGATGGACAGTGTGGTTACAATGTCAGCAGCAGTAGCGGAAATGTACGTTGTTGCTTGCTATAAGAGGTTATTGACTCTTTCCACAAGGTTCTATATTGTTAAAAAATAATTTCTAGATACGCCAGAAATGAGAAGTATGCGTTCAAGTATTTTTTATTGTCGTACACCCACGATACATAGAAAATTAATTTCTCAAACTAAATATTTGAGAAATACTAGATTTTTCTCATTTTCCCTTTGGATTGAGATTACTTTGCTTTACTGGGAAACATGATCAATTCATTTTGATCATTTGACCTTTTCTAATGGCAGGAACGCGGCTCGTGCATCACAACAGAATACGGATTATGTAACTACAGCGGGTAATGCAATAATGCGATATCCTCTGCCAGAGTGACAAATTTACCAGCTACTCTATCAACTAAAGACACTCCATTAAACGGAAGAGACTTCCGTGGTGGCTACTGACTTAAATGCATTTAGAAAGGAGAATTAAGATAGAATTTTAAATATAGAAAAATGATATGATAGAGTGACACACTGACAAAACCACAATCTGTATATAACTTGGGAGCAAATGTAAACTAAATGGAGGGTTGAATTTACTTAGGTAAAGTGTTAAAATGGTTATCCATTGAAATTGTAAGAGTAAGTGCTTTTTCTGCTCGAGAGAAATGTCCGCTGAGGAGAAACGAGCACGGCTAACTTTCAGTTTTTTGATTCCATTAATACGGGTCCCTTAATTTCTTTAACAATTTCTCTAAACCGAGTGTTTCCCCTGCTCCTGGTGGAACCGCTCGCGTCGCCCGCTTACTTTTCGCTCGCTTGCGTTGTTGGCTCAAGTGAAGGAAGCTTTATTTCACTTTTAAAGCCTCAAGCAAACTCATTTGTCTTCCCTTCAGTGTACTTGGAGATTATAGAAAGTAAACTAATCCGGTGTAGTGGTGACTCTGTGTTCAGCACTCATAGACACAACCACAGACAACCATTATAATAATATACGTTTCGTCGCGTGTGTATTTTCTCTGGAATGGATATCTCGTTTCTTATTCATTCATGAAAGAGGCAAATGTAGTACATTCAGCTACATTGTATTAGTTTGTTGTTCTACGATGTAGTGGGAGGTTGCCTTGAACGTCAAGCCTTGGCTTTCTCTGCTCCCATCTCTCCTTAAGCTGCTATTTCACTGTTTTTGTGGTTTCTGAACATAAAATAGAGCGGTAGAGTCTTTGTATATTATGCTTATGTACTTACTGCTTACTCTCTGGCATAAAAACGGAACTAACAGCGATACTTTTCTTCTCCATTTTCTTTTCAAATCTATATGAATGGTCGCGATTAGGTTTAAAAGACGCTGACGCTATATGAAATGTGTGTACGTAGAATTTTCTGTGCGTAGTAGAAATGTTTGAATACGAACAACTTTATATTATGGCCGAGCTGACTAGTAACATTATCGTTTTGGACAAAAGATGATATGGCTTCTAAAAAATAGCCTCCTTCTTGTGTTAAGTTGTTAGAATAAAGTCCGCTCAAATCTCATGTGGTGTTTTCTCCTTGTTCTTCCTTTTAGCTCTCCTCGCTCCGCTCTTCGCTCGCTTCTTCTCTTCGAGTCTCCCTTTCTTTTGCCAATTTTTTGAAGTCGCCTTTCCAGCCTTATTTTTTCTCCTCTTCCTCATCTACCCCTGCCTTTGACTTGGAAAGCTCGTCGTGTGACAAATTACTTTTCTGCGATTAATCTTGAAGCTGTCTTCCTGTTTTTCTTCCCTCCTGAAGGAAAAAAATCTACCAGTCAACTGACAAGTGCTAGCACCTCTGACTTCAATCTTCGTCTTGTATCTAAATGGAGAGAAGATTCTATCGCGGTTCTTCTAACATCAAAAAATGTTACATTGCTTTCTCTGCCCTACACCAGAGACGCAAGATAAGTTTCCCAGTTGTTTGGTAGCCTCTATCTGTTTAAAACGTTTTCCACAACTTAAATTTATGAAAGCTTTCTTGTCCCTTTCGTTGACTATGTCACTCATTTGTATTGATAAAACTTTACGTTGTATGGAGCTCATCAGTACATGAAATGCAAGGATGTGACATGAATGCGATCGATTCCCCTAGAGAATTCTTCACATTTAAAAAATCATTGTCAATTGGACAAAAACTAGAACGACTTGGATTCACAGTGTCCTACTTTTGCTGGCGATTCTTGTAGTAGTGATTGATTTGTATACTTTGGAATGGCGTTGCCAATTTTATTTTAAAGCTAATTAATGGTTTTCAAGAATGACACTGAATGCATCTAATCCACTGAATTTGACGAGGGACTAACTTCAACTTAATAATGTTTCCGCACTTTCACTAGCCCACTCCATTGGCTGTGTTGATGCCTATCTCATAAGACAATTAGGACAAGAGTGCAAAAAACGAGATAACAAAAAACCAACAAAAGACTTGAGGGGAGGTTAATGCATCCACATCAAATCGTATTGATAAAAAATGAAGAATGTTGTTGGGAACGAAAAGGGAAAGGCGGAATGAAAGAGAAAAATATATTGAAAGCCTCGTGTAGTCGGCAGGCATCTGCCATTCTTTAGTGTAAAGTAAGTACATATGAATACCGCACCATTATCATTCGTCTCGTCGGTACCAGTGCAAGTTATTTACTTTTCCCCATACTTTTGCATCCGCATCCCTTTTACCATTTGATTTGAAAAGGACGCAAACTTCTATTCACAGAATCATCATCGTCAAATATAAATTCACTTTTTCCCCTCAGAATGCTTAACTGACAGATATCTGGAAGCATTAAGGAAGACCAAAAGCACCAATATTATGCACTGTCTGTCTATAAATCTGTCAGTCCATCTTCTGTTCCTACGGGCGGGGTGTGATGATAATTCTGGAGAAGAAATTCTGAAGCTGCCGTGAAATGTTACCAGCTACTAGGTACTTGAAGTGTTAGTGTTGGTTATTTGTAGACTTCTCTTATCTTCCTTTAAAGCTCGCAGGGAAAGGGAAAGCAAAGTAAAAAGAAGAGGAACAATAACCATGACATGACTGAACTGCCGAGTCTCGTTTCGTCTCATCTTCAGTGTCTAGTCAATATTAGGAAAGTGAGTACGTACATACATCAAACGCATTAACATGAGGATTTGACAGTGACAAACCGCTACTCCATTTCCTTCACTCCATCTCATTCTAAGAATTCTCATTCTTTTGTATCTTTTTACCCATGTGTGTCTTCCAGAGCAAGTCCGTGCCGTTATTGAGATAGAGTTGGCTAGGCAGTGGGATGTCAACGGATGAAAAGAAAATATAATTTTCCCCATAAATGATATCTCCTCGAAAACTATGTACACATTTACCAATGCCAAAGCTAGCGTGTAAATATGGAATGTTATATATTATGCCTGTGTATTAATAGGGTTATTAATTTTGGCAAAACACAAAGAATCAGTATGGGGTTAGTAAACCTAATTCAAAGAACGGAATTCGTACACGAATCTTCATTGTTAATTCTGGTTATAAATCTGGATTTTTTTTTGAAATTGTATGTGTCGGTTTATTGTTTCCCTCGCAAATCAATAACGAACGCAATTGATGTTTGCATGGTAGAAGTCTCTTAAATAAAAAACCTTGCTTTAAATTTATGGATTCAGTGGTGGTTGGTTAGTACGTCTCTAGAGCTTCTACATTGTAGCAATATAAAAAGTGAAATTTTTTGAAGCACAACGCACCTATTTTATCTATTCATCTCATCATCTTTCATTTCTTACGCAGCGATGTGATGGGGTTTTGTAGTATGTACCTTCCCTTCTCCCAATGTTTTGCATAACCCGCTTTATTAAGCAAGCATAACGAAAACGCTGACTCGCTGGCTGACTCTGAGAGTGAGTGAAATGGAACCCTTTGGCTCCCTTGTTTGGAATTCATTGCAATATTCATTTCATTCCAGAAGAGTTGACGTATTCTCGAGGGTTTATTGACAGGATGGAGATGAATTTTGAAATCTGGGTCGGAATTTGACTAAGTTAAATTAATGCCGGGGACAAGTGGGCTGGATCTTTTCTTTCTCTCCGCACTCACTCCTCATTGTCAACTTACAAGCTCGCCACCGTCGCCAAAAACACCACCCGCATCATCATATCTTGAGAAATATGTGGCACTGGCGCTATTACTTCACGAAATATAAACTTCGTTATAGACTGGTCTGGCCTTTGTCGGGATTTCTACCGCTTTCTGCAACACTCATTTTCGTTATTTTCAGCAGAGGGTTAATAACAAAAGGTTATACTTGCTCAGTGTTTCTTTTGTATGTACGGCATACAAAGCACAGTGGAATGATATTGTAAAACGTGCGAAGGCTCCTCACTGTTGTTCTGTTGTTGTTTTCGACTCTAACATCAGAATTCACGCGGCAACGCTTCTCCTCATAATGTATACGAATGAACTACTTTTTGTTCAGAGTGAAAGGAAAAGGGATCATGTAAAAATCTGAAAATGTGATCTTGGTTGTGGCACTTGTGTCGTGGAAGACACAACACATACCAGCGCTGATGTAAGTGGACGAGAGGTATATCTGCAAAACTGAACAGTTTCCTGTTTCCATGTGTGGCTGCGGATAGATGTGTGCGTAAAAGAAAAGTTGACTGGTGACTTGGTGAGTGAGGCAACACGAAAATTCCAATGGGTTATATTAACGGCATGTATTGAATTGCAAAGTCAAAAATTCCACGATTGTACTTACTGAACAAAGTAAGAAATGCTGCTCTGCTACCACCACTCTCTAGAGTGAATCCAAGAGAAGAGAACAACAAGACATTTTCTTCCTTCGTAGTTTATGTGAAAGACGTCCTTAGATCACATCACCACGACTGAATGTAGCCAGAGGAGGAAACGGACATTTTCTATGCTGTGAGGCATTAAGTGGCAACACTGATATAGAAAAGCGTCACGCGTACATTGCAATACTCGTACAAGTCCATCAGAAATTCCAGAGAGACTCAAATTAAGCCAGTCAATTTGAACAGTTGTTGTAAGGATTTTGACATTAACTAGGGACACTCTACACTTTTTTCTCCTACTCAAATAAGCCCGGCATTCTACATTATACGTTGCAAAAAAGAGTACGTGTCCCTGAGTCTGAGCGCCCACTTCCCTCTTCCGTTTGGACCATTATTGACCGCCTCGTGCAATGGTGACTGGAATGTGAATGTACCTATATTGCATTAGACGATGAACATGATAATGGATGTGTGTGCTATGACACAACCCGTGGAATGGAATGAAATGGAGTAGAGATGACCTGAAGTACAGAGACAGCGTCAGTTTGACTGTAGCTAAGCGGGCGAAATGGAATCGACAAGTGCATATTACTATTATAATGGTGGTTATCATTTAATCCCGATAGTGATCGCAGCCACTACCACGACAGTAAAACCTTCCCCATTTATGAACACAGTCCAGCACCCTAGTAATCGCTGAAAACGGCTCGCACAAATAAAAACTTTGATTACAGAACCGATTGGAACGTGGTAGAGGGGAGAATCGTAATACTTTTATTCACTTGGCTAATATTTTTACTACAGATCACCGCTTCCTGTTGAGGGTTCCGTCCGGCAAACAGTGAATGTAGACTTTAGAGGGAGGATCCAAGCGAACTATTAAAAAGGTACATTTTTCTAGGACACTCCGACAAACACTTAATGCATATCGTTGGAAATGACGCAAGGTGATGTGATACGTCTATTCACAAGAGTTGGTTTTAGGACTACTGGAGATAAAACGCTGGTTGATTGATATAAAAAGGAAGTTTATGTTGCCGTACACACAGGGCACTTTGAAATAAGTGATTGAGCTACCTTTTAGCTACTTTACTGACCATAATATGAAGGTCTTGATGGTCTATGTATCTTTATTACTCACCTTATCTTAAAATCGTAATGGTAATAGCTCAATACTTTCCCAAGTTATTGGCCAAAGCGACTATGAAAACACTCTTAAAAGTATGAGATGCGTTTTCATTTGTCGCTGGCGAAAGGAAGGCGTAAAGTCAAGGAGAGAGGAGTAAAACTGTTCCAGTCTTATTTACGTTTCATAAACTTATAAAGACACACCAGCCAATGTGCACTCTTACCCCTCATTTTGAATGTTTTTTTTTTCGTTCCGTTTCCTTTTCCCTCTTTCGTATTTTTATTTCTCTGCTCTCCCTTCCGCTACAAGCTTCATTTGATGTTAAGTAAGGTGTACTTATAAAGCTACATAGCATTAAAGTCTGCTTGTCACTCAAATTTTCAAGTGAGCACACCACTCAGACTCGAGCTGATCGCGCTTACACTCTTTAACTCGTAAACAACTCCACTGCAATAAGCAAAGCCAAAAGGAGAGTGGCATGGCATTGCCGAATGGCATGAATGGGTGAATATGCGGTCGTTAAAACTTTTCGAACGTAGTGTATAAAAGTAAATGGATTGATATTATGTGCAATTCATGTCATACGTGAGCTTTCACCTTGTCAATTGTACTAAAATAATTGTACACGAGTTCCAACAATATGTCCTTATCTACTTGCTCTCTCGCTCCTGCCTTGCCACGATATGAATACGTAGCCTCATATCACCCACCAAACAAAAACTCAACTGACAGCAAACCAAACCACTTGACTTCGAAAACGGGGAAACGAAAATGTACACTTTCATATACCTACGTTATTATGTCTAGCTCTGATGTTATGACGTGAGTAGCGAAAATTCCCTATAAAAGTCATTTTATATAAGTGATATAATACTAATGGCAGTGATGAAGATTGTTCAAGAAAAAACAGGAAATTGATTGAATGACAAGTCTGCTTGTGTCGAGGAAGTGAAAGGGAGAGAGGCAGAAGTGATGTTGATCAGGAGGGTGTCGTTTTTCCGGTGTGTTATGACTCAACTCGGAGATCATGGCCTGCTGTGCCTGCTCTTGTCCATAAACAACAATACCATTGTCTTTTCAATCGTAGTATTTCCCCACGCAGAGAGTGAGTACGCCGCGTCGCCAGAAGAAGAATGGAAAACATTGGCCATCGTTTCGTCGTGAAAATATAATAATACATCTCTCTCTACATGATATTATTTTGTTTTATAACAGCACTGAAAAGAAATAAAAACGCACTGGTAGCTTTATTAATAATAATAACAGCAGTACCATAATAAAAAGAAAAACTCCGAACTCGCGAACTCCGAAAATAGAGAAAACAAAGATCAAGCAGTAACATCAAACACTATACCACTGTGAAGCTGTCATGTCGTCGGCTTAGAGAAATGACAAAATATAAGCGTGTCCTAAATACTCACTCAACTCAAACTTGTTCCAAATTGTGTATGAAGACAACAAATGGATGACGTATTATGGAAGTTCTCTAGTAGAATAAAAGAGGAGACAACAGAAACAAAGATGGGAGAATGCAAGCAAACGCAAAGTAGGGTAGAGACAAAGGGGATAGTATCAAGCAAGTAACACGAGATAGGATTAATGCCATTATTTCCATAATAGCGTCGTGCTCTGTAGCAGGAGTCCTTTTTGCCCCACTTAATTAGAATGACCTCTTCACATAGATTAAATTCAATAAGGTAACAATCGGTTCCCTCGGAAAGACCTTAATGAGATCCTCTTTGAAATATCTTGTTGAATGTTTAGACTCAAAGCCTTCCACGAGAGAAAGTTGCATTTTGCTTTTGCTCTGCTTTTATCTTACAAACTCAGTTACATTCTTACATTCATACACCGTAGATAGTTAGTAGGACGATTACGAGATGAGCGCAGTGGTAGTTGGTAGTAGTAGTGGAATTACGATAGGCTTAGTTGTTTACACATGTACATACATTTTACTCACTCAGAAACTGTAAGCGCTCCAAATCTACTACTCCAGCCAAAACACGTTCATGTTACATAGGAAGATTTTATGAGGATATTAGCAAAGTAACGTAAAGTAGACGCGTGCTTATTATATCCAAGAAAGAATGTGGATTGAAATACTTTAGTCATTTTATTCAATGATAATGGACAAGAGTCCACAGAGAATCCTAATGAACGTCGTAGGAAAAGAAGGCGAGCGGAGCATGCATGCATTTGACTAAGAAAATGGCCCCGGTAACTGCATCAAAAGAGGAAAGTGTTACAGGGTTGAAGTTAAACTGGAGACACTGAACTAGGGATCAGCCGCTGTATTACATGCTGTAGTGTAGTAGGTAGTATAAAGGTACATAGGTATATTACATTAAGTGAAATCTGGAAAGACTCCTCGTGTTGCTCTAATACGTCCAGATTAAATTTGGATTGGATTAACGCTTCTCTGATAGTGCATCAAAAATCGTGAAGGTTGCTGTTAGAAGATACCATGCCATGCCACATAATCATTAATTGTGGCAACTCTACATTTTAACCGAACGTGACAGGTAGCACTAAACTGATCATTATTTAAGAACTACTAAGGGGAAGGAAGACAGGTAACAAGTAAGAAAAACCGGCTCGAGTGAAAGTTCCCCCACTCTTGAGCCGTGCCTCATGATGTAATTCTCAGCACGTGCCTTTCAATTTCAACCTAGAACATCTTAACCTTGATTTGCTAACGCCTTATGGCTAATAATATTTAGCAGACATTTTCGATAGACATTTACTTACTAAAAGTCATGAATATTTTACTTGCGCATTCAATTCATACAATTTTAAAAACGCTGAAGTCAAAAAGTGAGCTTTATTTTGATGAGATGAAAGCATCATCCTCATCAGCCATCAAACCCCAATTATTTTATCAACAGGCACGAGCAGAGGAAGTTGAGGTGGTGGGATTAGCTTTGCTACAGTCCTCGTCCTCACCACTTTGAAAGTAAGAAAAAGCGGGTAGTACATATCAACTTATCCTGCATCATTCAATTTTTCCATCATTTCCCATGCATGCAGAATATTTAGTAGTTTAGTTATTGCCAGACTTCTTCCAAGTTCGAAGAATTTCTTCCTGTTTAGCGTGGTGTTCGACGAGAGAAAACTGCTCAGTTTGCGTCTTTCTCCCTAACTTTGAAACCGCTATAATCATATTCATTATACGATATTCAGTCACTCCTATTTTCGTTTCTTCCGATGTATCCATCAACAATTTAATATACACTCTTTCAAAGTTGCTACATCATCAACAGCAAGAAGATCAATCGAGGGAGAGCGGCGCGCTTGAGAAGGCTGAGTTGAAGTAAAACGTAGACTCATCCTCCTGAATAAAGCATGGAAAAGAAAGGCGAGCGAAGCCAATGAAAATTGGAAATGGAGGAAAGGAAAAGGAAAGTGGATGAAGATCCTCTTCAAGTCCCTTTACCTTAGGGATAGAGTTCTACCCTCTACGTCATGTCACTCACTTAGCCAGACGACAACAAATGCAATGATGACAAGTTATTATCTCGGGTGGAAGAAAAGTAAAAAGCAAAATAGAAGATGGGATTTAGATGGAGTGAAAGGAAGACTTCCTGTTCCTGCCGTAGTTTTATACAATCGAAATAAAGTGGTTATTTCTTTCATTTTCCTTATTTCTGAAAGGTACAAAGTTTACACTTTTTGGGTAAAACATAAAAACAGGTTATTTTTGGAGTGGTACTTTTGGGCAAGTGCGACCAATTGACATTTTGACCTGCCATTTAAATTAGTATCCGACTCAATTGCTGCAAATTTCCATTCGTTCAGTGTTCAGTCAATTTGACTAAATTATTAATCATTTTAACAGAGTGAGTACATAGTTCCAAGCATTCATTACCATAATTATGTGATAAATGACTAATTCACCGTAATGTAAGTCGCATTCTGCATAATATTCTGACATCGAGGAATAAATTTATTGTAGTGTTTTGCGTCATTTAATCATCCATTTTCATCACAAGATTTATTATTAGAATATTAACACTTGATCATTTTACGCGACGGAAGCAACAGCTATTCATACAAACCAAAACGGAGATATTTCTGCCAACACTACTTGACTCCTCGACAAGAGCGGATGTAGGCTGTCGGGTTAAGTTACCTAAGTGGATGTTATGTGAGAGCTGGAGCTCACTCACTTAATAATTTATAATTATTTTATGACGCCACTTCATATCAACCGAAATTTGACACATTTTGTGATTCCTCCTTTTATTACGGCACTTTGACATTAACAAATAAATAATATACATTATTTGTAAATTGAGACTCTTCTCGAATCAAGGATGAAACCTCAAAGTCGTCCTACAATAGTACAAGTTCTAAAACACAGTAATTTGAACAAAAGCTATAACACATACCTTAATCAGTATGGTGTAATATTACGTTATATGACTTTGTTACTTGACACTTATCACTATTCTAAGTTAACTGTATTTAGGATGGCAATACATAAAGTTAACCAAGTAATGCATAATTAAATATGCAACTTATGCAACCTAACTTTTAATGTAACTTGCTTCCGACAAGGTCAAAGTCAATTATAAAGCTGGAATCTCAATGTTTATTTTCAAGCATTCAAGCAAGCAAGTAAACAAGATAAATATAAGCAAGAAGTTCAACGTTTCGGCATAGATATGCTAACATAAACACAACTAGAGTAGAATGATGCAATTAAATTGTTGCTTGTTTTGTCAAAGTTGAATACTTGCACTGCTACCTTCATTGCAAAATTAAATTTAAAATGAATTTACTTTGCTTCCTAAGTCCAGTTAGCGTGGATCAAATGAAAAATTATACGAAGATACTTAATGCCTTAATGTTTTTTCTCGCCTTGGCAGTACACTTTATTGTCGCTTGTGACATGGAGTAATATGAGAATTGTAATGTACGAATAAATGTCGAACTTCTTCAATTGGAAAAAGGTAAAGACCATGGAATGGAGACAGTGTTTGACTGAATCCCTATACAATGTTATACCTTACACATTTTTTATTTCAGGCAATTCTTCTCTCTTCATGTCTCCTTTTTCTGCCAAATCCTTGAGAACAAGATTTATGATGGTGATAGAAAACATTTCTTCGGTGACAAACCAAGAAGAGAGCACATAAGTAGTGGAAGGAAGAACACGACCAAACGATGCTACTTTTGGAGTGAGACAAGAGACAATGTGTGACTTGAGTGGTAGGTTGAGTACACACTTCTAATAGAAGCCATAATATCTACTTTCAAGGAGACTTCGTCTAGTCGACTCTAGTTTTCTTCAGTGCTTCAATCAACCAGAAATTCCTGGCTAAGTGAAACGAAACTGCTCATTTCAATCATTTGCTCACTACTATGTATATGTACGTAACTAGCACACTTTTCTTTTATTATTACGTTATCTCAATCTTCAAATCGTAAAATATTTTGTCTTTAAACTATCTTAATTTATGTTGAGAAATTGAACAAAAATCAGCTAGAAATAATGAGTATTACAAAGATATTAGGAATATCGACTCCGCCGTCGATTCACGTCATGACTGATAGTTTTAGAATACATCACTCGCTTCACTGTGACCAAAATTGTGACGACGTGTTTTTTCTGCGTATTCTTACGTAACTTTCACTTGGCAAGCTTAGAGAGAGATTTCATTTGGGAGGAAAGAATAGTTTGAATCGTTTTTGGATGACACTGTGAAAAATCTCATCATTCTTACGATTTGGCAATAAAGAAAGAATCAAGAATGAAGCTTTTGCGTAGACGGAGTGAGCACACGAAAGTCCTTCTTTGTGCTATTAGGTAAGCTCTTTCTGGTAGACATGGGATGTGTACATACATCGAATGTAATACGACAGTTGTATTCAAAACTGGAAGAGGTGGGATTAAGACTACAATTCTATTATGCTTTTACAGGAAGAGAGGAGCAGCAGCGCAGCTTTCGTAGAGAGATTCGCCAGGAGAAAAACAAGGACTATAAAAATCGGTTGAATGGTCGGTAAAAACAGCAAATGAAAACAAGAAATTGGATATATGTATTTGCAATATACAAAGGAATTGAGAAAAGGAATGTCACGCAAAGCAGGAGATATTGTTTGCAAAAGGGAAGAGAAAATTGCAATTGCAAGTTAGCGGAGTTGAATAGTAAGAGAAGAAGATTGACGAATCGGATGGTGTGTGTGTTGTGTAAGTGTAGACTCGCGACGTACTTTACAAAACACCAACACGGAACGAACTGGAGGAACGCAACGATGAGATTTATACGAGATCTTAAAAAGCGAGTTTCAATCGAACTTTTGTGTTTTTATAGACATGATATGAGAATCGGATAATATGTTAGTGCCCATTGTCTGCAACGATAGGTCTTTTGTTATTCCAGAAACTTTTCTTTCGAGCGTGAGGACAGAGAAAAGAAATCGGATTATGGAGAGAATTGGATGATAAAAGAGAAACGATGTTTCTCTACGAAATGAGACCAGCATTAAAATTAACTTTTTAAAACGAGAAGTGGGAACGGAAAACGGCTCTGTTGACAGCGGTACACTGCTCCCATAAGCGGCGGTGAAAGTGTCGAAATTGGAAAAAGCTAATATTGATTGCAAGTGGTTATACTAGCAAGAAGTCCTGAGACAATGAACTGATTTTTCAAGCTGTAGATTCTTCCAAGAATAAGGCTTCGTGTATGTGTATGCGAGTCAGGGGCAGAGCCATCGTTACTTTAGAGTGGAGTTGCCTTTAAAGTTTTCAGGAAATTTCAGAAGAGTTTAAATCGGCTTGGGAAATTCAAAAAGTTGTAACTCTTTACTCCGAAGTCATATAATGTATGTACTCCACACTAGACAAAGTTGAAAGAACAAAGTTAAAGTTAGTTTAAACTTTACATTTCGGAATGCACTGATGGTGTAAAAAAGCTTATAATAATAATTGCTGATGCAGCGCTACATTTTTCCACCATCAGAGATGTACGGACGTAGTTAATATAAAGTGCTGTTGTGTTATAGCCTCCCCGTTCGACAAAGCTCGTATTCTCTAGAAACTAATTGGAATTCTAATTACCGTCTATCACACTTCTTAAAAGATATCAAAAGCCTATGAAGCAAAGATGAGAAAGAAAAAGCCAGTGAGCCGGTCTCTCGCTTCTCAGAGCAACAATCTTGTTAATACTTCGTAGCCTCGAGACTTTCTTAGTGGCTCCTTTCCGTAGAGAGAAGAAAGCAGACGAAAAGAAGAAGAACACGGAAAACGAACGAGTGTGTCTGACACATTTCAGCAATTTTAGCCAGTGAGATTTTACAAGGGTAGAGTATCCGAATTAGCATATCCTTTTCCACCAGTATAACTCAGAGAGCATTTTGGTGGATTAGCTTCCAGTAAAAGCGTTATTATGCTCTCACTAATAAACTCATAATTTACAGTAGTCTGCACTAGTCGAATTACACCAGTGCTTTCTCTCAGACTCTTCCTTCCTCTGAAAGTTTTGAGAACTTGAAGATTGCACTAAATTACATCGTTAGAAATTTTTATATACAATAAGAAGCATAACGACTCAAAAATGAAGGGCCAACTATGTAAAGAAGATTAGACAACATGTTTACTATCGCACAGACCCACTTTCAAATGCAAAAGCAAATGCATTTCATTAATGCAGTATTGAAATGAAAAAGAGCCATCTTTGTAACTTCAACGATAAATTATGTTTGTAATTAATATTCAAAGGAATCTTATGTTTATACTAAGAATTGACTTGATAATTAGCCGACTTAACAGCAAGTCCGTTCAAGGATAAACTTTCAGTTTTACTACAAAATTTCACATTCTTTACATAAGCACAAAAAATGTTCAAGTAAGAATTCCCTAACAAATTGAAGACGGAAGCTGTTTTCAAGCACTTGAAATTCTTAAAATTTAAAGAGTCCTCTGTACCTATTTCAAATTGTATCAGAGTCCAAATTCTCAGGTTCGCTGACCACTAGTAGAATCTTAGCTGCATCAATTTTAGTACCGGCTGCAGTTGTGCTCGAATGCGTAGGTGGAATGGAATCTTAATGACAAAAGTAAATTATAAAAATGATTTAATGTGCCAATGTACTCTAAAACTTTTACTGCCACCACCAGACTGCTCTATCAATTTTAGTACCGGCTGCAGTTGTGCTGGAATGCGTAGGTGGAATGGAATCTTAATGACAAAAGTAAATTATAAAAATGATTTAATGTGCCAATGTACTCTAAAACTTTTACTGCCACCACCAGACTGCTCATTTTCTAGTACTCGAAGTATTCGTTTTATTTCACCTTTTTCTTGTATATACCAAGAAAGTTTCCAGCATGCACACAACAATAGTAGATTGCCATTTCCGGTTGCAGAATCTGGAAGAACGGAGCAGATTAACATTCTTTGCAGGAAATACTGAAAAATACAAAGTGAATGTGCTACATCGGTACGACAGTTCACATATGGTAAATCCCATAAATCTAGCAGCGACAAAGGGAATTTCTGAAGCTTGAAAATTTTATTCTTCTTAATATCAAGCCCTTATATTGTATTTCTCCCAACGTAGATTAGGTTGTTGTCGAAGGGTTTCGTTAAGAAAAGTGTTGATGCTAACTGCTGGTTTCAGCCACGCATTTCTCCAACATTGTGTTCGCTACAATTTATTTTAGCTCCTACTATGAAGATTTCCAGTGTCACTTCAAACCATTTGAAAATCCCTTAGTAATACCACGAGTTCGCTTTACTTTTTATCAAATCGTTTCTGTATGTGATCGCGTAAAGCTAAAGTGTGACCACACCACACGCCAACAACAAAAAATAAAATTTATGTCATCACTTTCATGCAAAATAAACCGCAATTTATACAAATAGAAAGAGTGCCGCATATGAAGGACACACTACAGCCGGAAATTTTCCACTGCTACTTTGATGTGAATGACGATTGGTTAGATTCTCAACTGACTACATAAACAAGCAGACCGAAAAAATTGAAACTGTTTGAAACAAAATTGATCGATGTTTCGCGAACACTCCAAATTATATTGTTTTAATGAATATGTTTGAATGTTGTATCTTATACTTAAGTACTTAACTTTATAATATAGTTCGAATAAATTATAAATTACTCTTATTTGGCTATATTATGCATCAAAGTATGCCTTCACGAAACTTTGATTATATCATTTGTCGCTAATTAATTTTCAAATTAGTCTCTCACATTGCAGCTTTGATCTTACATCCTATTTATATCGTACATCATTAATTTTGAGACAATGAGACAGAAGAGAACTCAGTTCTTGGACGGTTCCTTTGGTGTTAAAAATGGAACACCTTTCCTTATAACATTTGACATTAACAACATGCTAATTATTAATTATGAAAACTCCTGACGTTGTTCTCATCAAAACCAGAATGTTGTAATGAGAGAGTCTAGACAAAGCAATATCATAAGGCCAGGTAGGTGTTAAAATTAAAACAGACTGCTTTAATACATAAACTCCAATGTTTCGTATATGTAGTACCTTTCATGTGGAACCCTTTTCCCGTTATTGTGAATTATTACTATACTACGAAAATATTTCCAATTTCAAAGATTTTCCCATTACACCTTTTTGAATTACCTCCTTGCATTCGAAATCCCATAGGTAGTTAATAAACTCTCATTCTTTTAGTGACATGATATCAAATGACTATGGAACACCGTTTCTGTTGATGCAAACAAGAATATTACTGCTAAAATTTTCGTTCTAGCATCGTTCATTGCTTTAGTATAGTTTATAGCAGCTCTTTCACTTTTCTCCAATGAAGATACACTAATATGACACAAGGGTAAAGTGAAACAAGAAATTAGGAAGTTGAATGGCTTTTCAGAAGCAGTTTAATGACTGTAGTGAGTACAGCTTTTTAACATTAAGAGTTACAAACTAACATGCATCAACAATTTTTTATTTTATCGATCTCCTTCCAACTACAGAATAGAAATGTTAGCTGTTTAATACCATGCAACGTGTAACGTATTCTAAATGGATAGAGTTAACATCAGCATACATAAAATAAATCAGTACGGCTACAGTTTAACATAGCTTTAATTAAATTGATGTCCCAGGACCCTCGGATTTGTTTTGTGGCCTTGATACTTTTAGCTGCAGCGTGACCGCTAGATTATATTT